>JAANSK020282680.1:0-10919 GCA_011763485.2 Isoetes engelmannii | reverse complement strand
CGAGGGAGACGGGGTCCAATGGCACGTCCGGGTCCTCCCCCTCAGTCTTGATGGTTATCAAGGATGCTGAGGCAGACAGACGGCCCCTTGATTGGCTTGGCAGGCCAATAAGGGGGAATGATCCAGCTTCTGTACGGTGGGGGCACCGTAGATAAGTTGGGTACGTCACACCAATGCCAGTGGGGGTTCACTGCCAAAAGCAATTGGTACAGTAATTTGAAAAAGATTTCTTGAAAAATGGCCCAAGGCAGAAACTCTTAAAGATCCTATTCTATCGAAGGCACAAAATGCACAAATGATGGTTGCAAAAGGACTGCCTATTAAATCCTATTCTAGAATTGAAATTGTACGTCTGATTTATCATGCTATCTAAGGCTGCTACTGTCACATCATGCTCCAGAGGAATGATTGGAAAGCCTAATCCCTGGAGAATAGCCTCATCCATCTGGACCATTTTTCACACAGATCTTCAGGCGCTGCTTCCCACGACCAACGTTCATCTGCTCACATATATTACTCATGGTTTTGTGTTAAAATTCTCTGCGATGATGATAACTTGTGACTTATGCCCAGTGGCGCTGTTTATAAGTCTTTCATCACCGGGCTTTAAACTTCCCTATAAAAAGTATTTTGTGGACAAAAGAAAGATCCTAGCCATCTTTCTCTGGGGTTAGACTTCCCTTTAAAAAAAAAACTATCGTAACTTGCGGCCTTCAACTAAAAAAAAAAGATAATATACTAGCACATTCTAATTTAGGCACAATAGAATCATCGAGAATGCAATTCTTGTATGTGAAGAGCATATACCATACTACACTGTAGACATAAAATACCGAAAAGGCCTAGGGGAAGTACTCCAATTCAGACACATGAGCCACAACATGGACATATGTCCAAGAAAAAAATCAAGGCGGGTGCAAAGATGATGGACGAATAGCAAGTGCGGTAGAGATGAGAAATAGAGGGTTGTTGGAGGGAAGGTAGTGGATGTTTATTCGCAAATCATGAGGACGACAGGCCATATATGACTTTTGATTTGGATCTTTAGTGAGATGCATCCATGTTGGAGACTAGAATAATATAAATTGCCATCTCCCCTAGGAATATATATTAGTATTCCAACCTCTACTAACTACACCGTAATTGCAACTTTTTTTATGCCTACAACATGCTTATTTATAAAATCATTGAAGATAGTCGTCCGATCCTCATATCTGATAATTGGGCTAACATAAGAAATCCCTTGAAAAGCCTTTTAACTTTATGGGCCAATTTTTTACTACGTGCTTCTAAGGAAAGCATTAAAAAGTGGGTGATGTTGCATTCAACTTTACTTCAAGATTTGCTTCCCATTGACAGTCATGGCGATGATAATACTTAAAGCTCCAAGAAACATGTACAAACATGTTATTCATTGGAGTTGGTAAAGAACAGTTGGGTAGTACGTCCGTGGGGGAGGAATAATGCCCTGGGGGAAGCCATTAAGCCCGACAAAGTCATTAGGAGGCCATTCTATTCTTCGTCGTGTCGACATTTTCTTCCAAAAAAAACACATGTGAACTAGATCGTTGGAGTCGCAGTTGCATGCAACTTTCGCATGTGAACCCAGCCTATGAGACGTCTCACATGTCACCAGCAAAAACTTGCCGGACGTCAAGCCGATGAGCCATTGGAACGTAAACTGCTCCAGCAATTCCAGGGTGAACGTCTCAGACGTCAAACCGGGCGTCTTCAATCTGTCACATGTGAATAGGTAAAAAAAAATGCATGTGAGGCGTCCCTAATGCCCATGGGGAAGCCATAGGGAAGCCATTAAGCCTGGCAAAGTCATTAGGAAGCCATTCCTCCTGTAATATTCTCGCCTGGCCATTATGTGAAAGAAAATTATTCAAGCCGGTCGGAACGAAAACGCCAAATTTCCTGGCCATTACCGGTCCAAATGTAGTTTGGACCGGCGACGTCAGTCGCGGCGGGATTCGGGCACTTTGTCTCACTCTTCACTGTAGTGTCAAATCGTGAAGAATGGAGGCTGGGAAGCTCTTTCTCTGAAGGTTTTACACCTTGTCGCGGATTCTCTCTCACTTTTTCAGCATACATTGCCGTATTGTTGATCCATTTCTCACGATTTAGCTGCTATTTCTTGGGGTGCATGGATTCTGGCTTTCTTGTTCTAACGCGTAAATCGAACCATTTATAGAGCTTCATCTTTGTGGAAATTTTCCTCAATCAAAGCCCAAATGTCCGTTAGTTTCTGGATCAGACCTTTTTTGGGAGAAATTCCGGTAGAATATAACAGTACAAAGGAGATCTTCAATTCCCTGGGGCTGTAGATTTGTCAATAACCTTGTGTTTGATGAACAGATCAGTTGTTGAAAGTGGAAAACTGGTTCTATCTTGCACGATGTCCGTCTTTTCTTTCATAACGTAAACACATCAAAAGACATTTTCAGATTCTTCTATGTCGGGGATGCCATTTTCTTGGTTGAACTCTGGACTCAAGCTGAATGATGCGTTTCATAAAGAGGACAGAAATTAAGCGCGATGTTGAAGACAATAAAGAGAAAAGGAGAAAAGTTGAACCAGAAGTTGGATTTCAGGCTACAGCTTCATGCCACAAGAGTACGAATGACTTCCCTTCTTTTTAAACTCAATTTGTTAGTACATAATTGAGCACATAGAGGTACTTCTGTCTTGCCATATGTAAGTAGGAAAAACACATTAGTTTTGGATTGCATCATATAAACTAATACATATAGCGCTGCTGCAGGTTTTTGTTTAATATAAGTGATGAGGTTGAACATATCTGAGCATGACATACCATTGGTGCTGGAGTTTGCTAGCCATGCAATACCAAGTCTTGCCTGATATTTATTTTTATCTTCTATTCAGGTCCCACAGACAGGTTGGGATAAGTTGGTTGTTTCATTAATACCTCCGGAGACAGGAAGAGCAGGTACAAGGACATCTAAAGCTGCTGCTCAAAATGGGACTTGTCGCTGGCCTGATCCGATACTTGAAACTATAACACTTGTTCAGGATAGCAGGTTGAAAGTTTTTGAGGAGAAGTTTTACAAGCTTTCTGTTACATCAGTAAGAACTCTGGCCTGTGCGTCTCTAATGCATGAAAAGGTTTATTTACTATTTAGACAATAATTGCAGGGTTCTCCTCGGGGTACTGTTCTTGGTGAAGCAACAGTCAATATAGCAGAATATGCACGTGCAACCTCGCCAACTTCTGTGTCCCTACCCCTCAGGAATTGTTATGCAGGCACCATTCTGCATGTAAGGTGTCAATTTATGTAGCATCTTGAAATAGCATAATATTTATGTTTCTCATCTAATTCATTGACAGATCAAGATTCAATGCCTATCTGGCAGTGGAACCAGGTACGACACAATCCATGCGCAAATTCAGTTGTTGCCACTAGTTCACTGTCATTTGATGATTTCACATTGAGTTGTTGCTAACCATGTCATTGTTGTATTTAATCTGAAACTTAAATTTGAATACTTAGGGGATCAGATGACCATCTTGCAGACCCAAATCACATTTCTGCATCTGAAGAGGATATCGATGATCCAGATTTTTCTACTGCTGGCAGTGGTATCTCTGCTGCTGGTGGTCGTTTGATACGCAATTCATCAAGGGTAATGTTTCCTTCAGCTAGTTGTATAGATGCATTGCATATGTCTATGCACGCAGTATAACAAGATATGAGTCCTTTCTACGTAGATTTATTTGGGTTATACCCTTCTGATTTACATGATTGTCTTTTGAAACTCTAGAGAATCCTTCCTCCACTGTGCAGGATAGTGCTGCAGCCTCGCATTGCAGCTCGGAGGATTCATCTGATATTTCATCACCACATACAAGTGGCAGAACCAGTGGAAATTCAAGGACGTTTTCTGCAGATTTACTGTCTCCCACAACCTCTGCAAATAGTAGAAAGGAGCATCAAAGTGGAAGAGTTAAACTGGGAAGCAGCCATGAAGCATCCCTTTATAGGTCATCTCCTGTCCAATCTGCAAGGACTTTAGTTTCGCTACAAAGGTCTTCCCAATATACAAAAGGTGGCCCACATGACTCTTCTTCCCAAGATGTAGAGCAGCCGAAATCTACTAATGGAGGTTCTCAAGTAGATGTGATTTCCTATATAGATGCTATAAGCCGTGCTCAAAGGTTGGAATTAGATGTCAAAAATCTCAAAGAGCAACTTGAAGAACAGAAAAGGCAGCAATTCGAAAAAAGTGCAGAGGTGTCCGCTCTTGCAGATGAACGCGACAGGCTTGCCCTGGAGATTGACAACCTAAGATCTGCTAAACAAGCTCGTGGATTGAGGTTTGATGCAGCGAAGTTGCATTCTGATGATTCAAAGAGAATCATTAGTCTTCAAGAAGAATTGGCTTCTGTTAAGCATTCAAATTATGATCTTAGTATTCAGCTGCAAAGGACAGAACAATCAAACATGGAATTTATGGTTGCTGTACAAGATTTAGATAAATCCTTGACGGAGCAAAGAAGAGAACTGGAATCTGCCAGGTCAGAAAACCAGCATCTTCAAGCTTCTTTACTTAGTGCAAAGGAGCAAGAACATGCTTTGAATAGAAAAATGGCGCAGGAGGAGAGTGAAATGAAGATACTTCAAGAAAAACTTATTGAACTGCAATCAAGTCAAAAGAAGCCCGTCAAGCACATGGAAGTCAACGAGGGATCATGTGAACACCATCAGAAAGAGATAGACAACCTAAAGAGGGATATAGAAGAATTAGAAAAAGATTGTAAAGAGCTGACAGAGGAGAACCTGGACTTGATTTTCAAGCTTAAGAAAGAAAATGAAGAACATGCCAGAAATAATTTGTTGTCTAGTACCATGGATGGAGATATAGATTATGAAGAGCTGGAGAAAGTCAGATCACATGCGCGTGACTTGGAAAAGAAGGTCAAGGAAATGGAAGAGTTCTATGCAGGACAATGTTCTAGTAATGCAAGTCATATCTCTGATTTGCAGACTTTAATTCAGGGTTTGACTACAACAATTTCGGAATTGGAGTCACAAAACGAAAAATACAATGAGGAAATTCATATGATGGGATTGGAATTAGAATCCCTGAGATCTAAGTCTGAACAGGAAAAAGAGGAATATGTGTCTGCACATCAGAAGATAATGGAACAGTCTAAGCAAATGCAAAAATTGACAGAACAATTTGACAAAGTACTAGAGGAGAAGGATAAATTAGAAACGGATGCGGAGGCTATGAAGGTACAAAAGCTAGCGATGGAACAGAATATTGCAATCCTAGAGGCTGATAATCATGAACAGAAAGCAGAGATTGAAGATTTATTACAGCAAATAGCTTCTGAAGCTGGAAGGTTTCAGGAAATGGAGTCTACCATACAACATCTGCAGATGGTAAAGGGGAAGTTGGAGAAAAGGGTGCACAATCTACAACAACATGCAAATCTTGATGTTGTGCAAAAGGAGACCAGTTTACAGCTATCTTCTTTACAGGAGAAATTTGATGCATCCAAAGAGGAACTTGAAGCCGAAGTCACTGGTTTAAAAGCTGAAAAAGAGATGTTAAGTAAAATATTTTTTGACTCCCAGGAAGCATCAAAACAGGAGATTGGCCAGCTCAAAAATGAATTAAATTCTTTGAAGCATCTGGAAATAGATCTTAGAAGCCAGCTTGAAGAAATTTCAGAAGTAAAAGATAATCTCATGCATCAGATATCTCAGGTTCAAGAGGAGGGAGAGCACCTAGCCGAAAGAAACACAGATCTGGAAAGACATCTGACTTGCCGCATGGAGGAGAAGGAAGCATACAGGTCCAAAATTGCAGAGTTGGAAATCCATACTATTGAACTTGTTAATAAGAACAATGATATAAGGAATGAACTTGACGCACTCCAAGCTAGAGTTCTCATCTTGGAAATCAAGAAATCCGAGTTAGAAGAAAGATGCAAGGTTTATAATGAGTCAAATGAGAAGTTTGAGTTGGGGATAAAGCAGATGGAAGATGAAGTCGCAGGACATCTTGAAAGCATAAAAGCATTAGAAGACCACATTAAAGACCTGCAAATAACAGAGAATGAACTTAAGAACCAGTTGCAAATCACCAATTTCAAACACTCGTCGTCAATATCATCTCTTGCTTTAGTTGAAAGTGAGGTTTCAAGATTAGAAATGGAGCTTGACAAAAAGCATGAGGAATACAACAAAGAGAGAGGACAAATGAACACATCTCTGAATGAGGCAATAGAGAAAGCTGCAAAGTTTGAACAGCTGCATGAGGAGACATGTCTGGAAAAGCTGGCTGTAATCAGCCAACTAGAGAACGAAATACAGCATCTAAGACAACAAATTTCTCTCATGCAGGGTGAAAAGGAAAGGCTACACTCAGAGGCACAGGCAAAAACCATGGAATTTCAAGCGGGAAAGAAAGAATGGGATGTTAAACTTATTAACATGGAACAAAAGGTCGAGGAAGCAGACTTACTGGTTAAAGCTATGAAAGTAGAATGTGACGTTAGGATTGAAGATTATCTAAATGAATGCAGAAGGCTAGAAGATGAGCAGCGTGAGTTGACAACAAAATATATGGAGGCAGAAAAGGCAGCCTCAGAGAGAAAGAAAAGTTGGGAATCACAAGTGGATGACATTCAGAAGCAGCTTAAGATTATTAACAAGGAGAAGATGAAGCTGGCAGAAGAGAATGAGGAATTGAGAATAAAGGTCTTAGAAAACGAGCTTCTAAGAGCTGAATCAGATGCTTATAAAGCTACCCTTGAAAGTATTAGGATGGAGAAACAGGAGTTGGAGGCATCTTTAGAAGACTGTGATTTTGCTAATAAAACTTTAAGAGAAGAGTTACGAGAAAAGGTTGCAATCTTAGAAAAAATGCTAGCTGAAATTGGTCTATTGAAATGTTCCAAAGATGACGTCGAGAATAGATTAGGACTTATGGAGTCTAAACTTAATCAGCAAGAGGTAGCTTGGGCCCAGGAGACTGAGCAGAGCAGAGTTTATAAATTGAAGCTCACAAAAGAAGAGCAGGAAAATAAGCTGCTTGAAGAGAAAATAAAGAAGTTGCAAACAGAGTTGCATGAATCATCCCAAACAGGTGAAAGGAAGTCGAAAGACAGAGGCAAAAATGAAAGTAGTAAAACATCTAATGCTGCTTCCATGACTTCAAGGTCACCGAATAGGTTCAAAGGAACCTCACCTTCCAGAGATGCGAAGGAGAAAAATGATCTATCTGAAAAGATTAAGTATATGGAGGTATGTTTTGTTGGGATGCACTGTTAGGCTCCTATAAGTCAAATATAGTGTGAAGCTTATTTTATCTGACCGAACATCTCCCCTTTTACAGACTGAAATAAAAGCCAGGAACTCAGAGATGGAATTCCTGAAGGAAGAATTTAAAGAAAAAGAGGTTCACCTCAACCAAAGGATTGAATACTTAGAAAAAGATAACGAACAAGACGAATACAAATTCAACCAACTGCAAAATGAGGTATCATATCAAATTGCACCTACATGTAGTAGTCATGTACATGAGTTTCTCTGATCATTTTGGACCAGAAATTAAATGTCACATGTTCCCTCTCAACTACGTTATACAATGTCTGGTTTCAGGATAATCATAAACCAGTTTTACGTAGGACTTTGTTTCTTCAAACTGAATTTCTGAAGGCAAAAACAAATTTATCGAATCTCTTTTTTCTGCACTGTAGCTTACGCGGCTGCAAAAGGAGATTGCTATCTTGTCAAAGGACAAACATGAACTTCTATTGAGACTCGACGCTCATGAGCTTTTAGAAAAGGAAGTGCAGAAGTTGCAGGAGGTAGTTTCTCGTCTTCTTCCACTAATATCTAAACTATCTTAACATATGGTTGTACATGGTTTTTTGGCAGGAAAATCAGCTAGTCGAGGACAGAATAACAAAGCTTAAAGCGTCTTCCAAGTGTGCTAATTTAGTAGAGCGAGTTGCGAGTTTAGAGACAGAGTTGGCAGAAGCATTGGAAGCCAATAATATGTACAAGTTACAGCTCCGGAGGTTATTGCTGACCCTAAGTTATAATTTTTCCCCACAAGACATTACCAAATTCAAAGCTGTCCAAAGAAAAATAGAGGGCCTAATCTAGAGTCGGAAGAAGATGTCGATTCCTTTGCTAATGCTGTTTCTAGATTTCTTTGAAGGATTTATAGTTACCTAATTAGATATCTATCTCTTGAGTACATTTGTTGCCCAATCATTTCTTCTCTTTATGGAAGGAAATGTGCTGTGTCTTGCTGTTGTTATATTGCAAGGAACTTCACATGCTTTGGAACAACTATAATACAGTAACCTGTTGAAGTAAATAGTTCGTGACCAGTGGAGGCATTCCCCAATGATGTTTTTTGACAGCATCATAATATATGGTGCTTGCTGCAGATGAGCATTCTCTGCTGAAATAGCTAACGAATATGGAAATGTGCATGGCTTGTCTCCATCTATTCCTCAGCAATGTTTTAGTTATGTTTTGCAGTTCTAGGCCGTCATTTGTTTCTGTTTATGCTTTTGTTTATGTTCATATGTTTTTTCCACCCTTCTTAAATGAGTTTCACTCTTTTTTACAGTGCATTTGCTCAGCAAGAAAACTTACATGCTGCTGCAAAACAAAATGACGTTGAGCTTGATATTCAGGAGCTTTTAGAACTCAAAAAGAAGGCAGCACTCCTGGAAACAGAGCTACAGGAAATGCATGACAGGTACCTGGATATAAGCCTTAGATTTGCTCAAGTAGAGGCCGAAAGGGGAGAGCTTATAATGATTGTAAGGCAGTTAAAAAATGGAAAGAGATAGCGATCTCAAAGTAAACTATAAATGCATCGAATATGGTTGTATTCCCAAGATGTCAACGGGTACCATTTCATGGATACATAAAACATGTACATTAGTTTTGTTGTTTTAAATATGATCTTGAAAGATCATTGTAAATCAAGTATCCGAGAGAGAATCTTGTTCCAAATTCTGAAAATAAAAGCTCCTGGTTCATTTGCCCAACAACATGGTGCCGTGAGTTAAGAGACCTACTTTATACTAACCGAAGTGGTAGAACGATGCAAGATAAATCTGTTTATGTTTGTTAGGGCAGCAGATTATTGGCCCATAAACTTCCTATGTTATACCTAGGTGTAATGTATGTCTTCTAAACAAATTGAACTAACTAGGTGCAAATCTTTTGAGACCCTCAAGCCTATAGGCAACAAAATATAAATCTACACGAGGCTTTGAGCCTCGAGTTCATTAGCATATTAGTGCAATTCCAAAATACAAAGCACGCCTTGTAGCGTAAGGGCTTTTCTGTGACGTTCCAGAATAATGTACGGTATAAATATGTATATTATATTGGCCATCTAGTACATGCCGTACGTACGATATGTACCCGATAGTCGGTATAGGATAACCCATGGGGTGCCCCTAGACCCCCAATATATTGCACATGTTGCAACATGTCAATATATTATGCTAACTGCCACATGGCATGATCCTATGGCCTGACCCACTACCATCAAACCCTAGGGCAGTGTGCCCAAAAAGGGACCTTTATAAAAAGGGGCAAACACTAAAAGCGCCCCCCTTTTCGGATTAGCATCCAGCAGCAGAGCATTTTGCCATCAGCATGAGCGGGGCGCCCATTCCGCCATGCAGGGCCATCCACTGCTCCAACTGATCTATGTAGAGGCCGAAGAGTGTAGGTGAGAGGGGGCAGCCCTGTCGTACCCCAATACTGCTGGTCACCGGTTGCCCCGAGGATGTGAGGCATCCATAACACGCCTCATACAGCCTGTAGGCTGCATTCTGCAAGTCCAGGGGTGTGCCGAGCTCCGGCAGTCTGGCCCACAACTTGTTGTGGGGCACTGTGTCGAAGGCCTTTGCGAAGTCCACAAAGAAGCAGTACAAGTCCTGGCGTCGGTTCCTGCTGTCTTCAATGATGGCCTGTAGGACAAACCGATGTTCAATGGTGGAATGCCCGGGGCGGAAGCCTGCCTGAATGAGGGCCCAAGCCCCCGTGGTCTCTGCCCATATCGTTGTTCGTTGTTCAATTATCGTAGCCAAGAGTTTCGCGAATAATGAGCTCCCCATTATAGTGCGATAGTTAGCCGGGCTATTTGGGTCGCCGGCCTTGTATATGGGCATCACTCTGCTGCAAGTCCACTACGGCAGGAAGCCTTCCTGCAATGCGCGATTTAGCATGGCTACCAGGATCGACACTATTGCTGGCCCAACCCATTTGAGGAGCTCTGCTTGCATACCATCTAAATCTGCTGCTTTTCCGTTGGCGAGGCGCTGAAGGCCCATTATCACATCGTTTTCCATGATGTTCAAGGGCAATCCCTCCTGTGGGGGCACCGGCGTCTGTCTGCCTTGAGGATCATACAGTTGTTGCAGGTACTGGACCCATTGATCCTCTGTGATGTCTCCCTCTGGTTGACGCATTTTTCTGAGCACCTGTTGCCAGAATCTCCTGGGGTGGTGGTCCAGGAGGCCGAACATCTGGCTCTGCCTCTCTACCAGATACATGGCTTTCTTATTCTTGAGGTGCCTGCGGTACTGGGAGATCGCCTAGGGGCATTCAATGGGATCAGTGACGCAATGGAGATGACGCTTCATTTCATGGCACTCATCATCGAACCAGCGATTTCGGGGGAAAGTGGAGGCCCTGCTTGCCCTGTGTGGCCGTCCTCTACCGAAACATGTGTCTGCGGCCTCTGTGAGCACGTGGATCAATCGCGTGGTCTACTGCTGCAATGTGGGCACTACAAGAGAATGACTGTTTTTCGTCAGAAAAATCATCAGAAAATCGTCAGATGGTCTTCACAAAACAGTCAAGTGTCCAGACTCTACAGGCTGACGATTTACCTGACGCATA
>JAANSK020282669.1:0-10920 GCA_011763485.2 Isoetes engelmannii | reverse complement strand
TGTGTGTGGACCGTAATACGTCTAATGCACTCCTTTATTGGGTCCCCTGGGCCGACCAATCTCCGTGGACGATAAAAACCATTCGTTCATTATTTTAGCAACATCCAGAAAGACAGTTTGTTGCCTTCTCATCATCACTTATACCTCTAATTTTGGTCATTCTTAATTACAGCCATACTATAGCTAAAGGACCTGCTAACGCAACTTTATTATTAAAAAGACATATACATACTTTATGAAATCCAGGTCGAATGTTATCGAGGGTTAGAGATGGTGCAATGGCTTTTGAAACCAGAGAGGCCATGTCCTCCTAGGTTGGATGCACATGTTCATGATTAGATCTGTCTAACATTCTTGAATTGTGCCTTGAATGGACCAAAGCAAGCCATGTCTCGTGGTTGTGATTTATTAGATGTATTGTACCTTGAAGGTGTAGAAATGAGGATTCTAATTCCTGTTGCATTATAACCAAGAGCTTACGCAGCTTAATGCAATTGCTTTTAATTGTTTTTTCAAATAAATCGAGTTTAAAACGACAAGAGGATTCAATTCCAAGCAACAATCATTTAAATTTCATAATCATAGAGCATCTAATTGGTAGAATACGTCAACAAGACCTTACAATACTATTTTATCTTTATCAAGGAAGTGACCTTCCAATACTATTTTATCTTTATCAAGGAAGCGTCTTGGAACGGTGATTAAAAAAAATCAATCTTTCGATTACTATATCAATTCTTAAAGCTTAAAACAGTAAGCCACTCTATTTGTTCGAATATTCTTATGAGCTTTTCTAGCACCCCTTGGTGTCAATATGTTCAAACCAGCCCTGCTGCCTACTTGATTGCATGTGGCATTAGCATATCGACACCTTTGGGGCATCTAGATTAAGTTCACGACACAACATTTCAAGGGTGGAAGAGAAGGCATGGAAATTGGTACAACATTTGAAGGGTGGAATAGAAGCCATGCAAATTGCTAAAATTCATTCCCTTGATTCTTTGCACTTCAATATATTCTAGCCTTTTTAAAGTCAATTTTGGCAAATTGTTAGAATTCATTTCCTTGATTCTTTGCGCTTCAATACATTCTAGCCTTCTTAGAGTCAATTTTGGATCCCTATGCTTAGTCCCTCTCCACTATTTCTGCCCATTCTTAAAAGATGTAACAACCTTCTCCATCAAGAATTGCACCACTTCATTTGAAAACACTATTGAAGAACTTCACCTCCTCTTCCTTGGACAAGCCATTTGCTTTGACCAAGCTTTTCATTTGCCTCACCCATAATCAATCTCCTAAAAGTAGTCGAGAGGCACTCCATAGCTTTCTAAGACTCGTATGTCATCTTCAACTACATCAACGACGTTATCATTTGATCTTCAATCCCATGCTTCTAATCTTTGTTCACACAAGGCTGGAAAAAGCAAGGCCACAGCTGTTGACAGATTTCTCAAAATGGCTTTCACTGAGGAACCAAAAAGACAAATGATCTCCCCTCAATTGCATCTTGATGCAATATCAAAAAAAAAAAACCAGTAGCAAATGCAGATTAGAAATGAAGAACCCTAAAACAATTCAGAGAATTGATAGCAAATATGATTGGAGCAAGCTATGAAATCTGAATCAAGTGCAACGTAATCGATCCTAAAGAACCGGATTTCTCAAAATGGCTTTTCATTGTGGGACCAAAAAGACAAATGATCTCCCCTCAATTGCATCTCGGTGCAATATCAAAAAGAAAACCAGTAGCTAATGCAGATTAGAAATGAAGAACCCTAAAACAATTCACATAATTGATAGCAAATATGATTGGAGCAAGCTATGAAATCTGGATCAAGTGCAATGTAATCAATCCTAAAGACCCGGAATCCACTGCGTCGACCCAAACAAGGGTAAACAATCAACAATAGTAGCCAATAGTGCTCCTCTAATTCTCTTCTTTTTCTTTTTACTTCCAGTCATACAGGGGCTGAAGATAGTTTAAGCCAACAATCGTACAAGAGCTATAGTGCCTACCTGTTTATCAATCTGTTTGCTGCCACAGATTGACCTGCTCCACTTTCACCTGAATCAGCCTCATATGGACCTCAAAAAAAGATAGGAGCAAAAACAATATTGATTCTCCTAACAAAAAGGGAGTAGGTAACTGCACAGTTAAAGGTTGAAATTATTTGCCCAGAATACGTCATACAGATTCTAGATCTCAGAATCCAACTTCTAGAGTAAAATTATCTCAAACCATTTTGAGATAAGTTAAATTCAGGAGAGTACATGTTTAAAAAACTGAAATCACTCTTCTGGTACTTGTGAAATTGCCCAAGGAACAAAAAATGGAAAAGATTCATATTAACTTCACCAACAGCAAAGGCAAAAGCCCAGAAAACATTTTACATCGGAAAACATTATCAAATGTAGCATTGTCCAATGGTACATTTGATAAGCTAATTCAGCTAGTGACTCATTTGAGCTAGATTTCATCTATTTCCTACAAAAAGTTTAAGCTCTTTGACCTCCGTAAGTCTGCTGTCCTTGGAAGAACCCTCCAGTCTGAACTGGAGCCTGCATATCAGATTTGAGAAGTCAAGAAGTGACAATACAAGCGCTTTAAAGACAGTATGTTATCAAACAAACCTGAAGCACTACTCCAGGTAAATTGGCCATGTTTAAAGCAGCCAAAAGATCTTGCGTTTCCTTGTCAACCTTCAGAGACAAAAGGAAAAGAATATGAACAAAACTAGACAACAATAGCAAATTTTAAACAAAAAAACTGAACAAATTGCTTACCTCGATAACGTCTGTCTTAATTGCCGACTCCTCAGGAACAAAATCCATGCGCCGTTCCCGCTCTTCCTCTTGCAGCTTCAAAGAGATTCCACGCACAGGACCTCTTTGGATTCGCTTCATCAGATGCTATAGAAACGGACCCAAAATCATACCACTTTTCCGCATTCAAATAATCAAATCTTAACACTCAAATCCAATAACAAAACATACAGTAGCAAATCCAGCAATTTTGTTGCGGAGGCGCTTAGACGGGATGATAGCAACATCTTCTGCTATCTTCTTGTTTGTATGAAAATCAAGGGTCATTCGAGAGTAATACTTCTCGATAATCACTCGAGAAGCCTTCTTCACTGTTTTGGTCCTCACGCGCCCCTGTCATTCCCGATTTCATCAATTTTACAGTGTCTTCTAGAGCTAGAAACGAACATTAGAATAATAAAAAGCTTACCATTCTGAACGAGGGACGGAATTAGTTTCAGATGCACCGAAGGAGAAGATCCGAGCTGCACTGCTCTACCCTAAAACCGAAACCCTAACGCCAACCCTAACCTAGAATATATATCATTTATAATGACGGTTCGCATATGTTTAAAAGAGTGAACGGTTCAGATGTGTTTAAGAGGGGGTTAATCCCCTTTGAGAGCCTGTTATGGCTGATAAACAGGCCTGTTTATCTCAGACATAACAGGCGAGCAAGGGGGATTGACCCCCCCTTAACCGACAGGCAAGCAGCCTCACCCAAAGCTGCACCCACAGCTAGATTATCAACTTCACAAGCCAGATTATCACAGGTTCGGCAGCCCCATAGCTGGATTATCAGCTCCACATAAGGATTATCACAGGCTCGGCAGCCCCATAGCTCCACAGTCAGATTATTACAAGCTTGGCAGCCTCCAAGACTCGTGCTGCTACCTTCTTACAATTTTTGTTATTGAAAGTTGCCTGTTATGCTCCATCACAGGGCTTAGATCAACGGCTGGGAGTTCTTGGATTAGAAAGCCTGTCGGTTAACCCTCCCCTCGAGTGGGTTATGGGAAATAACCCTCCAGGCCGGCAGGCCGAGACGGTTATTTTCCATGGTCCGTGAGAGGGGAGGGTTGACCTCCCTTAAACCATAGGCCGAGATGTTTATTCAAGGGCTTCGGAATCTCGAAAGTACGCACTAGAAACTTTGCTATACAACCAAATCCATCAGCAAAGAATTATCTATTTTGCAGAATGAGTACATATTTGTGCTTCAGATCCTTGCTTTCGAGCTTCACTCTTGTGAGTAGAATCTGTAATTTTTTCCATCGAAATCCAGAAGGGATTGTCTGAGAAAATGGTCGTTATAGAGTACAAGAGCCGTTCATTCATTCGCGCTTCAACAAAAATCCTGTATGACAGATCAGATGTTATTCAGGTAAACGATTTGGGGCTTTTTATAGGATGCAATGCATGTCTGAGTTTGTTGGTTTTTCTTCCAGTATCTACTCACCTTAATCAAGCAAGTGATCGATTTTTCATGCATTTTGCAAATCAGAGAAATGAGAAACAGGGCAGGGACGAACAGAGGGCAACGGACGGCTATAAGGAGAAAATACCAGCCACGTGGAACATTAAGATGGGTCAGATTAGACTAATGGAATATTCGAAAGATTATCACAGTAATCTTTTGCAACTGCAGATTATCATGATAATCTTTAACTTGCTCTAGGTTTTGCTATTTAACCCACCTCCAATCCAACAATAAAGAACGGTTAGATCAAGATAAACATCGAGGCCCATGGTTTAAGGAATATTATTTTTAGCACGCCAGCCCTACCGGACCTACAGCCTTTCTTGTAGGCTATTCACATAGCATTTTCACCTCAGCAGAAAATGATTTGGCATTACCTTTTATTGTTACATCTTCTTTTTTCCAAATCTAGGGCCATGAAAATCATCCTTGTTAATTTGGGATTTTTCGGTTTGGTGAGAAATGTTTTTGGAATTTATTTAAGTTATTTCCTTAAGGTCACAGGGAGTTTGGGCGCCGGAACAATTTCTCGATTTCCAAAAATTGAAGAAATTTCCTTAGTATAATTTTTGGTTCTCAAGCTCCCGATCCTTTCGGTACATGATGCTCTTCGCAGCTGGCGAGACCATGCATGTCACGATTGCATTACTGGAACCGAACATGCATTATTGAGGTATTGGCGTTATTGAGGTTTCTTGCGATAAAGATCATGTCTATGGTGGAGCATTTTATGGGACTAGAGTTCCTTGATCCGGCTGCTTCATTTGCTTCTGATATAGGCCATGGCATCACGATTGGAGGGGTTGAGACCAAGTATAAAGGGCCAGGGTTGGGAGTTACCTCTCTCTAAATGAGAATATACAGTCCCGTTTTTCTAGATTGTGCTTCTAAGCTAGGGGAGGCAACAAGTGTGTCTTGGTAAGGAATCTTCTTTATGTCTTGCCTTTGTGCTACCTAATCCTTTCTTTCACAACTCTTTCTGTTTATCTAACTATAGCTAGGTTTGCCTCCATTAGTAACATAGATGCGGTTTGATTTCCTTTCCTTAGGCTCGGTTCTTCTACATGCTGGTTCTTCTACATGCTAGAGACGAGGTTCAATAATTCATTATGTCTATGATGAAACGATGTAGGTATGTTTGCTCCTTAATGCAACTGCTTCAGGTGAAAGCAGAATAAACTAAGATGATATCAACATGGTAGGAGTTCTGGAGCTGAGGGTTGAAAAGTGCAGCCAGAGCCTCTCGCCCAGGGATCAGAAGCGGGTGGGGAGCTAGTGGAACAAGAAGCAACCATAGCCGTGTCATTTTCGAGATCGCTATCAGAAAAATAGCCCTCCTTGTGCTCCACCGAAATGATTCTGTCCTTCGTGAGATCTAGCTTTGCGGTATATTGTGCATCAAAGATCTCCAGGACGTCCTTTTGTCAGTTATGTTGTCCACCAGCTTGTCGAAGAAAATGTTTGCCAATGAGCAGTACCCCAAAATCGAGTGTGAACTTTAGCTCATCTATATGGAGCTCGATATTTTTGGCTATGCCTTAAGGACTTGCAATGGTGTCGTTAGCCAATTTGACATCATAAGCCGGCGGGTGCAAGAATTGCAGACCCAGACACCTCTTCAATCTATCAGTGATCGGATTCACCGCGCTACCCCCATCAATTTGACTTGATTAATCCGATGTGTGCCAACATATGCATCCATCGTGGGGGTAGTCGTGCCCACTGCGCCCACCAATGCTGTTGGGAGTGGACTAAAAGAAGGAAAAATGGGACATATGGAATGGAGCATGAAAAGGCTAATGGTGATTCAGGTATGCTGGAATGAGTGTTTGAGTTCAACTGGAAGAGAGGTGAATGAAAGTTAGGGAACTTTGAGAATCTGGAAAATGACGGATAATGGAAGATGTAATTTGGTACTGGTGAGAGCCTCTTGGACCTCCAGAGGCACGACAGGGTTTGATCGTAGAGGTACAGATGGGATCGTGGGTAACTAGTTGACTGTCTCCTGGAAAGTATGAGCGGTAGCTGGTAGATAAACATGTTCCTTCCCTTTGCTTGCTCTTGTAGTTGCAAGAACTGCCTCAGGTGCCATGCCACTTTGAGTTAACCGTTGCTTAAGTTGATGCACCTGCTGTTAGGTCTCCAAACTAAGATCTTCAAACTTAGGTACTAGCGTGGTGGCAAGAACTATATTCACTGGGTGAATATCCCTAACTAGCACCTCGAAAATCCAATTAGAAGGACGACGAGTGGGCTCATTGAGAGTTACCTAATCCAACAAATGAACAACCTGTTGTTCCACTGGCAACGGTTGTTGTTGAGGTCGTGGTGCAGGAGGTCCTCGATTGAAGGATAGGGGGTGCCTTGGAGCACGGCCCGGGTTACTTTTAGCCTTCCGAAGTTGACCAGGAGATAGGTGAACATAAGCAACTTGTGTGGTACCTGGAATCTGGACTTGCACCATCGGCAACTGAGGACAATCCATCATGACATAGCCCTTCTAATCACAATGGAAGCAAGAGACACCTCGGCTTTCTCTAGAAGTGGAGGGTTGTGCTGCACCGCATTAATATTTTGGACGAAAAGCTGGAGACAAAAGAAGGAGGCTGAGGAGTGTGCATTCTTCTGTCGAGTGATTATTCATATTGCATCTCTTACAGTGCCGGGCACCGATTAAGGCATTGCACTCAGTGACATGCTGGCCAGACACTGAATAGTGGCTATACCAAATGTGACTCCTTGTAGGAATGGATCGTACTGATTGTGGAGGCACAACGTGTATGGGATGGGCGAAGAATGAGGAGTATCCTCCGCTACAGACATTCTTGATGCAATGTTTAGCGACCGATTAGCTGCCTTTATAGCATCCTCAAGGGTCTTTGGTCTTTGAAGCTCTATTTAGATACGAATTTACTGGTTCAACCCCTGCAAGAACCAAGCTAGAAGCTAACTATTAGATGGAAAATTTGGTGACTAAGAGCAGAATACGATCAGCAAATTCACGAAGTGACTAAGAGGGTTTCTATTGCTGTCGTGCCAGTTGTGCGAGCAATTGTGAATCATCTTCCATGCAGCTGTAATGAGTCAATAAGGTCTGGCGCATGAGAGTCCAGTCTTCATTCCAGGTCTTCTTGTTGGCAAGTAGCCATTCTTTAGGTGACCTTGGAGAGTTGTGCTGAAGAGATGAAACTTTAACAAGGGATCTTGGTGCCCATTTATAAGCGCTAAAGAATCGAACTCCCCGAGATGAGCTGCTACACTCTGCTCAGTGGACGGCTTCCCATATAAAGTGCTAAAGACTGGGTAATTTATCTTGACTTTGGTGACTGCAGCAGTCACCGCAACCTGAGGTATTGGTGTTGGAGTCGGAATGAGTTGAGGAGCTTGAGCGAAAGCTAGTACGGAAGGTGGTTGAGCAGCAGGTACTGAATAGTAAAAGGGAAGTAGTGTGGAATGCACTTTTTACTGAGAGAATGGATTGGAGGGTAGATGTTGAGGAGCTGAAGTGTGTTGGTAGAAAGAAATCGGAACATAGTTACGGACAAGAATATAACTAGCGGGTGCTGGTACGGTAGAAGCAGGAATCGATGCCTGTATGTAGTGAACAGGTTAAGGAGCAACAAAAGGTTGTTGAACTGGGGTTGAGGCCAACTGTGGAGAGAGAGCAGGTGGCGGAAGAGAGAAAGCATCAAAAAACAAAGGTTGCTCAGGAGGATATAAAGGTGGGAACCATTCTGGAGATGCATGTGGAGTGGGCTTAGGCGATGGAGCAGGAGACATGGGTGCATAAATAGGAGTTGGTACTAGAAATGGTGCAGGTCGATTGAGTGGGGAAGATGGAGTAGTTTGTGATTTAAGAGACTAAGC
Source organism: Isoetes engelmannii (assembly GCA_011763485.2). NCBI lineage: Eukaryota > Viridiplantae > Streptophyta > Lycopodiopsida > Isoetales > Isoetaceae > Isoetes > Isoetes engelmannii. Next base: position 2,771 of record JAANSK020282669.1, on the reverse strand, counting down.
AGCAGAGTTCTGCTGCTCCATGCGGTGAAGATACCTTTCCATTCTAGAAGAAGCTTGTTGCAAAACTTGGTCTGTGGTAAACTTTTGATAACTCATGCAAGATCAAAAAACAAAATGAGATTCCGCATAAGGGCCTGAGCAGATTCACGGAAGTCAGTGGTCTTGGATGCTCAAGTGATCTGCCTGCTCAATGTCACATAGGATTTACAGAAAACTTTAAGGAAAAATCTTGCAAATGGGGACAAGAACTTAAGAAATTTTTGAACACTTAGAACAATTTTGCGCACTCTCAATAAATTTGAACAACTCCAAGGACATACATTCTCAATAAAATTTGAACTCTTGACCAATTTTAAAGACGGTAATGCAAACTTTGTTCAACTCAAAATGATACAGCTCAACATGAAGGTAATATCAAAATGAAGGAGCACAATACAAAAAATAATCTCAAGGCGGAAATGGACCAAGAAACTGTCGGCAACTAAGGGCGCGATCAAAAATTTTGGACCCTTCTTCAATCTGGAACAGATCCTTGTTGGGGCCACTATGGTGTCACCATTGTGCGGAGTGTCACCATTATAGTGTGTTGGGGTAGTGTAGACATGGTCGTATATGGGGAGTATACCCATGTATATACGCACATGCAAGTATGCATTGGGGAGGAGTACTCTGTTCTATGATGAGAGATCTATGACAGAGAGGGAGAGATGGTGTATCAGGGGAGATAGTTGTTGATCTAGCTATGGAGATTACGGTTCTTTGTGTGGTGCATTGCTCAGATCTTGTAGATTGAGGCTTGGTTTATCTGCTTTCTATCTTTCTTGTGAGGTTAGAGTTTGTGCTCTAACAGTCCTTTTATAGATGGCAGGGGTGTCGCCTGATGATGGCACAATCCCGTACTTGAAGATGCTTCAAGATCTGTACTTGAAAAATCGGCACCAGAATCGGGATCCCACTCATTGAAATGATTGCGGAATATTTTGTAACTGCCTGTAGAATCCGTCGTGTTCGTGGTCGTGCCTAGAGTCGTGCCGAAAATCGTGATCGTGGGCATGCTCAAAATCGTGGCCCAGATCGTGTCGTGTGCGTGCACGTGGGCGTGATCTTGTCGTGCGCTGAGTCGTGCATGTGGTCGTGGGAGCAGCCATTTGTATTGTGCGTGTTGTGTCTCGTGCCATGATCAGCCCTAGTGCTTTCCCGATGAGGATCCTGCACTTGGGTATTTGTATAACATTGACCCAATGTCAATGTGAACAATTTTATGATATGAAGGTAGAGGCATAGGATAAAGGTTGATTTGGTGTCGATTCTATGACATGAAGGCAGAGGCATAGGATAAAGGTTGATCCAGATGTCTTGCCCTCATAACTCTATACCTGTGATAGAAATTTTGTTTTGTTTTCTTCAATAAAAAACACAACCACTCCAAAATTCGCTCAACATATAGTTTTTTGCTGTTGTTTTTGCAAAAAGTAACAATTTTGTTTTGTTTTGTTTTGTTTTGTTTTTTTTTTTTTTTTTTTTTCCCCCTTGAGGGTAAGGTTGTTTTTTCTATCATTAGGATAAAATGTACATAAGAGGTGATGTAAACTCCATCAGGAGGAATACAATCACAAGTAGCAAGAGGGTCTTTAAAAAGAAGAGAGCACCTCGGAAAAAGTTCTCTTTATATAGTAAAGAGAAGGTGGACCACATGTTACCAAAGGCCCACAAAAAGATCATACAAACCAAAATTAGCCTGTATAGCTTATACATCATCTTAATGAGCATAGTAGGTAGCATCAAGGAGGTCCTGTAAAGTAATATCTCGAACAACATTATTGCCAAACATGTTGAGCAGATTGTCCAGTTTGTTAACACAGTATCCTGTGCAATCTAACAGCAACAGAACCCTGGCTTCCCTCTGCTGCTGCCACCTATGGAAAAGGGAGGTAAAGAATGGCTTAAGACCATTGTGCCTCCACAAGTCAGCTCTCTTTAGCAGCATCTGAAGGGCCATGGCATGAATAACTTCCTTTTTCAGTTGGATAAAAAAAAAAAAAAAACTTGCAAAAATGCAGGCTTGGGAATGGGTTGGGTTGATTAGAGCCACATACGCTAAGTAAGGGTATGTTTTAAGTAGACTTTGGAAAAAAAGATTTTGCAACTAGGTTTTTGTGTTCAACAAGTGCTTCAAATAGAGATTATCAAAAGTCTTTAAAAATAAGTTTGATTTATTGAGTACTATAAATGTAGAACCACACTTATTTAAATGAACATTGTCCTTTACAATTGTATTTGCAATAATACAAAATGAAGTACCTTATTGTTCTTATGTTTTCTCCATATTTTTGACCATATAAGATGTTGTCAAGCATTTGAAGGTGGCAAATAGCCTTGAATTCTGTCGTAGGCATAATAACAAGGATCAAACATGATATGTCAATTCAATTCAGTTCTTTAAGTTAAAAGAAATTATTAAATCATTATGACCTATACAAAATTAATCACATGAAATCCTCTTCATAGATTCTTGTAAGTTGCTTCAAGTTACATAACAATCAAGCATATAGCGCTACCATCAATTTCCCATATAGCAGATACATATAAAGATTTTTAACTGGAGTTGATGTAGCATGCAAAGCAAGTTGAATATGTAGAATATGTTTGGTAGGACATAGCAAATAGCATAGGCTACAACCTATATATTATATTAACTAGTAACGGGTGCCCGGCGTTGCCGGGCATAAATACAATTATATTGTAGATAGCTATGAAGTTGTAGATATCTA
>JAANSK020282658.1:0-10920 GCA_011763485.2 Isoetes engelmannii | reverse complement strand
AGTGCCATCCCAAGGTGCTTTAGGAATCAATCTACCTTCTCTGAATGCCCTTGGTGTGGTGACCCAGAAGACAACACACATGCTTTTTGGATGTGTCAGGCTTCCCGCCTCATATGGAGTAAGATTATTGAAATTATGCAGCGATTTCTGGGGCTTTCAAGTCCTGGCTCTTTCACATGGGCCATGGTGGTACTTGGCACCACGCATGATGTTCAGGCTATTGGGTTACTTCCATTTTGGTCTTGGCAACCCAGAAGTCCTGCCACGTTTGACCTATTCAATATTGATGAATCTAGTCTCAACATTGATCCAGCTGTTTGGAATGTCCTCAGAGCTATTGTCCTTTGGATTATTTGGAAACGAAGGAATGCCATGGCTTACGATGGACAAAACGTTAATATCAATGACTCCATAGCTGAGCTGTGGATTCTATGTGTTAGGATAGTGGTGGCTCGGTATGAACTCTTGGAGAAAAAGGAGGATCAACGACCAGCTTCAACTTGGGCGACTAAATGGCATGGGATGGTGGGCCCGTCCAACAGTTGGTGCTGGACCCCTCCAGAGATATTGTTCCACGGAACGCTTGTACATGATAGTAGCGGTCGCTAGCCAGGGCTACCTTGTTTTGAGTGCCCTCTGCAGGTATGTTTTCTATCTATTGATCTTAATTACTCATTCCTCTCATGTAACAGTTGGATCGATCCGTTTTGGGCTCTGCCCCATCACAGTATTGGACGGTCCTGCATGGGGTTGTGCTTCCGCCATGTGGCTGCCTCTGTATTGCGGATTCCCCTTTCGCATGCTGGAGGTAGCTTAATGGTTTTGGGGGCATACATTTGGATCTACGTTTGCCTTGAGCAAGCGTAGAATTTGGAATTTTGTGGGGGTAGACAGAGGCCCTATTACTCAGACTTTATTCTAGTAGGGTGCAAGGATGCGTCACCATTAGTTTCTAGTCTCAATATTAGTCCAAATAAGGGATGGGGAAGTATTTGCCATATTTTAACGTGGTGGGACTCCGTTAGCTATTTTTTAGGTAGTATTCTAATAGGAGATGGGGAGAGTGGCATTTGTGGGATGGGATACACTTGTGGCTTGGATTTATGTTCCCGTTGTGCCTTACTAATTCTAGTTGTTTAAATCGAGAGGAGAGGCTATTCTTAGGAGGGGTGTCCATTAGCTATGGGTAGCTATTCCAATAGAAGATGGGGGAGTGGCAGATTACTCTAGATAGCAATCTCAATAGGAGATGGGGGGGAGTGGCAGATGAGGGGTGGCATTAGCAGCGCTCTCAGTCCTTGGGGTTTAAATGCTAGGAGAGGCAGAAAGGTAGGTACATTATTAGTATATTGCTAGGCTAGTATTGCTGATGACCTGACATATATGGACCTCTGCTTGCCCCTCCTAGTGCCTTAGCAATTGGAATCCGTTTCAATTATGTGCAGCCTTGAGCTGTGACAGGCGGTCATTCCTTCTCTAGTGTATCTCAGGTGTCAGCGACGGCCTAGGGCTTTGGAATTTTGGCGTTTGCAATGGCGCTTATATTTGGTTATCCTGCGGGAGCGGGACCATTTCGAAAAACGCGACCGCTTGCAATAGCAAGTTCTATCCCGTCATGTGAGTAGTTTGCTGTCCTCCCGCTGTGGTGGACTGGGTTTTTCCAGGACCCCATGCGTGCTGCAGGGACATGCTTACACGGAGGGATTTTTTGGGGCGTCGACCTCTAGTAGTGTCTGTGAAGAAGTGAGCGTTGAGGCCCACTTTTTGGCTTCCTCCTATAGTAGCGGGTAATGAACGGGGCCGATCCTCAGCAAAGGGTGGGTGGGCTGGCCATCCCTCCAACTTACGATATTAAAAAAAAAAGAAAAAAAAAATTGTGTTCCATGGTGCCATTTTGAATTTGATGTTTGACATCCATGGAGATAAAATGTCTATGGGACTCAATATAAAAATAATGGATATAATCTTGCAATATTGAGTTTAGTATTGCGGAAGGAGCTTCACGCAATGGTTAGGACTATGATTTTAGTGATGTATTGTATGCAAAACCGTATGTTCCATGTTTGAGCACTTATTTCCATTTGAATGTCATTTCTATTTTTGTGTACTTTGGATGGGTTATTTTTTGAATGGTTAATAATAAAAAAGGGGTGTAAATCAAATGTCACTCCAATTTCTAATTTCGGTTTTTAATTGTTTTGGGGAGCATGGGCGGATTGTGCAGAGGAGGGCGGGTTGTGTGTGCAGAGCAGGGGCGGGCTGTTGTAGGCCTCTGAGGCGATTTAGGTCTGAAGAAATCAATGTTTTTGTTTTCTTTATGCTATGACTTTCCTTTTTGGGTTTTCTTTCTGTTGTGCAAGCCTTGAGGAGAGGCAAGATTAGGTTTCCTGTGGGTTCAAATCCCGCCGTGGATCTCATTTTCCTTCCCGTTATTTGTTCTTTCCTTGTTACTGGGAACAGATGGCGGGCTTCATGTTGCGGCTTCTTGGTTGTGTTCTTGCTGCCGGAATCGACCTCCCCTTATTTCATGGAGGCCGAAGCTTGATGCTGGCGATGGCATGGCTCGTGGGGATGGCAGCTGTTGGAATGTAGGGGGAAGTGAGGGGTTCGTCCCCTGCCCTTATGATGGGAGATACAGGAATATGGCAGAGGTCAATAGTTCTATACAGAGATTACTTTGTTAATAAAAAATGCGTTTTAGCAACCATCAGTTGATCCAGACCTTAAGTGGTATGCCATTTTTATCAAAAAAAAATGTGGGCCGTCGATCTCGTATTGTGCCCAGCATCCACGACTTACATTGAACCATACCAACACGACCCATTAAACATATGAAATAGTAGAATAGAGTAAGTGTATTACTAGTTAGGATTAAAAAACAATGGAGCTGATGGATTGCCCTTAAATTTGTTACAAATGGAGAATCAAACTTGTGTTGAAAATTGAAATAATAAGAAGGTGCTCGAGGCAGATTCACGCTCCCAAGCAGCTTCAAGCATTGAATATCCCCTTTCAGGGATCCGGCCCCAAATACATGCACATCGCTCCTTGGAGATGAAACAGGGGTATCGATTTGAGTAAGCCATGTACTGCCGAATAAGCTTCTATAGAATAAGCTTTCCCCGAATCCTGAACCAAAACAAACTTGATTTTCTATCCAATGTCAAAACTTTGCAAAGAAAAATAGACATTGAAGCAGAGGCTGGCCGCCGAGATTATGCAAGGACCGTTGCACAAAGAGAAGAGCTTTCTCTAAAGAAAGCTAAAGAATCTGTCCTTATATGGCCATGGAAACAAATATCATATAACCTAAAATCAGACACAACAATAGAACCAAACATGGAACGTAAATCCCTTGTTCTATGGAAGAAACATGTTTGTTGTGAAGCCTTTTTCCTTGGAAAGACCCATGTTTTCCATGGAAGAAACCAGTACCCTTGAAGAACATAAACAAAGCAAGCTCCTGATCAGCCTAGTCTATAACGGAGAACCAAGAAGGAAAGCTGAAATGAACCGCTAGATTGAATCATAATGCCCTAAATGTTGATTGATGGCAGCCAAACCCAACCTCTATTGCTGACCAATGCAGCTCCACAAACGATCTGGCGTGGCTGACATGCTGGAATGTCTTGTAAAAAGAACATTCTTAAAACGTGAAGCTTTGCTTAGGGTAAATTATATCGGTCATTTCTGTGGCTATGGCACCCCTCTGGCGATGGCGCATGTTCCTTGGATGTTGCCCTATTCCATTTCTCCGATGGATCGTCGGCCAAGGTTTTGTTTGCAATTGTTGAGTCCATTCAATGGAGCAGGTTGAGGGTTGTGACCATTTAAATGGAGCAGGCCGAGGTCGAGACCATTATAACAGAGCGGATACCATCCAAGAACAAAGGTTTGAACCCTAGACCGTGGTTGTTTTTGTTTTTGTTTTTGTTTTTGTTTTTGTTTTTGTTTTTGTTTTTTCCTAAGTTTTTGCCTAAGCTTCTTGATCTTTGCAAAATAATAGCGTTGGCAGCTTTCTTGAACAATCAAATTAGGCAGACCCTCTGTTCTTGCTCCTCCTGGGCCCATGTGCATGACTCAATTCTAAGAAGGTATGTCTATGTAAATCAATCACAATACGTTATATTATTTGACCTTTGATTATTTTGTACTGTTCCGACATTCAAGGTAAACAGTTGACTATTTTGTTCCAAAGAAACTTGGGTCCTACATACATGTTCGAAGATTGTCTATGTAAATGGTTTTTGAGATTGACCCATTGCTTCAATATGGATTTTGGATATGTATGGTTAAAGCTTAGATTCAATTTGGTTGATTTAAATTGGTTTAGGAAGACCATGATTATTTTGCACCTTCATGAGTGAGGAAAACACACTCTAAATCAAATTAGTGAGGAAAACCCACTCTAGATCAAATAAAGGTACTTTCGCATTTGTGTCATCCATCCATTAGTGATTCTGATAGAAAAGGGGTAAAAATTCGGGAACAGAGTGACACTCTTGGAAAAAAACAACTCTTGCTATAAAAAACAACTCAAATGAGCATAAAACTCCGACTTGATATTGTTGGAAAGATCTTATCCTAATATATAATATTCATGAAGACAACACTTGAATTTGAAGAGCGAAAAAAACTATATTACCATATTTACATAAATGTTCTGCATTTGGAGGGTATTTTTCGAATATTTGCAAACTTGAGGGGGCATATTTGAAAAATTTCTATTAAGAAATTGCACCCTGAAGCTCTTGTGAAGCCAATAATATTGATGCTTAGGCTTGTGGATGGCCCTTTCCCTTGCATTGGCAAGGTGCATGAAGGGATGCAAAGCTTGATTGCACACTTGAAAAATGTTGAGAAGGATGAATACATACAAGAAGAGTTGGTGCGGTTTGCAAATGCTAGAAGGCAAGAATATTATTCACCTCTTCATGCTGCTGCATATATTCTTGATCCTGAATTTCAAGGACATGATCAAGAAAGTGAAATGATTGTCATGCGAGGATGGAATGAGACGTTGCAAAAATTAATCAAGGATGATGATGAGAGAAGAGTTGTTAAGTCTGCATGGTACAATTATAGATTGGGAGAAGGCATGTTTTCAAGTAGAGATGCTAAGATGGATCGTTTTCGTGTGAATGCAACATTATGGTGGGAAGAGAACGGTTCAGAACAGAGCATTACAACAAGTGGCCATTAAGATTTTGTCCCAATCATGTAGTTCATCATCTAATGAGAGATTGTTTAGCACTATGGGCGATATTGCAACCAAGAAGAGGAACTTCCTTGGCACTAAAAAAACCAATGACTTGGCCTTTATTGCAACAAATATGCGCTTGATTGAGCTTTCTTCTATGATTGGTAGTGGAAGTGAAAAATTCATTACGTTGCACAAGGAAGAAACTATTCCACCTGTAGTGGAAGTTGAAGGGGAGGAAAATGTAGACGTGGAGGAAGCAGGGTGAAGAAGAAGACGTTTGCGAGACTCTAGGAGTTGCCGAGGAACTTAATGAATGAAGGTAATGTTTTTTTTTTTTTGTCTATTCCTTAATTCTTAGATCTAAATGATGTAAACGTAGACTTAGAAGTTGTTGTCTCCCTTTGCAGGATAAAGAACGGAAGAAGTGGAGAAACATTATGAAATATGAAGCAAACTTATTTTCCTGTTTTCAGTTACTATTTCTCTTTATGTATTTTTAGTTCCTTTTATGTGTTTTCTAGTACATAAGCTTTATGTGTGATTAATGACACACTAGAAACTTATAGCTTCTTACCATTGTTGTTTTTCAAACTCTTTGATGAAGTTAAAAGGTGGTTTTATCTATAACCTTCCCATATCAGCCTACATTTCATGTTTTTATGTTTTAAGTGTTCTATGATGATCTATATGCAAAGGGAACTCCAAAGCTGTTTTTAAATTTAAAAAAATCGAAAGTTGGACGTTCCCGTTCCCGATCATTCCCGTTCCGAATTTTGGGTCCACGTTCCCGTTCCCATTCCCGTTCCGGGTAGCTATGCCCTGAAGGGCTTTTAAGTGAAAACTTTTATAGTAACGAGCCTAGGAATATGTATAAATCAAGCTGCATAGTATCTTCATTCAAGTAGTTGGGTACGTTTCTCTAGCACCTCAAGTATATAACATGCTAGTCTAGCTACTTCAGACATCTGTAGAAGTGCACGTGGGGCCAAGAAAGTTGCATAATATTCGTAAATGTTGTACAAATTTGGATTGCAAGTTGTCCAAACTTCTAGGGTTATTAGCTGACAACACTAAGAGATTCTAGGCTCCTTCGGTTCATCGACCCACCTAACTATCTCAATTCTAAGTTGTTGTGCACCTATCCGATAGCTACAATGCCCTAATCTGTTTTCATAGTCAGGTTGGCAATAGATATGCTTGTGGTCCAAGGGCTAGAGTAGGTTAATTTGGCCCCGGTAATTAGTTGTCTTTAGTGTGGACCTCATTTTTAATAACTTCTAGCTGGCAGACCCTCTGTTCTTGCTCCTCCCGGGCCCATGTGCATGTCTCAATTCTAAGAAGGTATGTCTCTGTAAATCAATCACAATAAATCTTTTTCCCTTTAAGTGGGTGCTTCATGGGCACCCTCCCTTAAGGAGGCAAGTTATTTAAAGACGGATAGTACGTTATACTATTTGACCTTTGATTATTTTGTATTGGTCTGACATTCAGGGTAAACAGTTGACTATTTTGTTCCAAAGAAACTTGGGTCCCACACACATGTTCGAAGATTGTCTATGTAAATGGTTTTTGAGATTGACCCATTGCTTCAATATGGATTTTGGATTTGTATGGTTAAAGCTTAGATTCAAATTGGTTGATTTAAATTGGTTTAGGAAGACCTTGATTATTTTGCACTCGTGAGTGAGGAAAACACACACTAATTTAAATTAGTGAGGAAAACCCACTCTAGGCAAATAAGGGTACTTTCGCAGTTGTGTCATCCATCCATTAGGTGATTCTGATAGAAAAAGGGAAAAAATGCGGGAACAGAGTGACACTCTTGGGAAAACGGTTCTTGCTTTTGTTGCTTCTGTTGATAAAGAAGTATGCTACTTCGTAACCTCCTCCACCAAAGAGGTTACTAAAGAAACTTTGTTACATTCAGTACCTTAAAGCTAATTCAACGAGGTCAAAACTTTTTCCACATGTTCACCAGAGGGTATTATTTATAAACTATTTATATATTCTGTTTGATGCTTTAGGTAGGCACAGTGTATTTCGATCAAAAAATTACAGCAGCCATGATAGCAACAGCCTCTTGGTTGGTGGTGTATTGGGCTTGACGAATTGGAGGAAAATTATTCCAGATCCAGCGTATATATAACACTGTTTGATCTCGTCCTTCCTAGAATATAAAGGCGAGCAGTGTAAAGAAGAATGCTGTCAATGTTTTAGGAAGGATCTTGAGTCCGCTTGATGTAGGCAACATGTCAGGTATAACACATTCATCACCATTAAAAAAAGCTCTGCTTGGAAATCCATCCCAAGAAGAGATATTGATGTGGGGAGTCTTAGTCTTTTTGAAAGATATGACAGACTGAACTTTCCCAGCATCATTCTTAGATATGCCTGGTAAATAATCCATATAACCTGGTTTTCCCTGCATGTAGAGGGTATTGTTTATGTCAGGAACCATGGTGCCATTGAAGGTATAAACCTTTTCATATCCTGGCATAGCTTTGTCAAGCTCAATTGCAGCAAACCAGTTAGCAACGGTATCAGGGTTCCAGTTAAAGATGGTCATGCGGGCGCTCCATCCATCTTCAAAATCAGACACAACATGCCAGTTTATACTTACACCACAGTAATCACTGCATGGCAATGTTGAAGGCACTGGAAACTGCTTCAGTTTTGCCCATTCCAATGCTTTTGATGTCCTATTAGCTGAGGGAAGTAATAGAGTATCTGGTGATATTAATAATGCCTCCTCATTTGCACTGCATGTCTGTTTGACTGTATCAGTACATCCACATGCACACGGTGTGCAAGGAATAATTGAATTGTTAAAGTAGGCAGAGAAAGAGACACAGCATTTTTTGGTAGTACTTGCTGATGTCAAATTACATGTGACTTGCCATGTTGTAGCTGCAGATAAGTTCCTTTCGCTGCTGCTTGGATCTGGAAACTGAGAAGGGGCAACAAGCCTTGGCAAGCCACACTTATAACGAGGTCCAATGCTAAAGTTAGTAGGAGGGGCAAGATCAAGCCTGTCATCATTATTTGGAGGGATCTTAAATACTTCAAGCTTAAATGCAGATTTGGTTTTATTGGGATTCATGAGAGATGGCAATAACAAGCCATTTCTACAGCAGTACTGGACCATACCCATTGGATCATATGCCTTTTGAGGAGGTAGATCTACGATGGTTGGTCTCCGTTCGCAATTCATAACCTGAGAAAAGTCCATTTCTGGATATGCCACACCCGCTTCGTTATTTAAGCATTCTGCCTGATACTGCACTAGTGTTTCTGCACCTTTCATTGAATTTATAAACTCCCCTCTCTGCCATTCCCATGTCAGATTCCAACCATCCAAACGTCCTAGAGCATAGTCATTGGATATGGTGACTTGTGCAGTGTATGAAGTTTTTGAAGTTTGCAATACATCATAAAGGATATTTAGATCTCCTTTCTCAAGTTGGAGGAATTCTGAACTAGTCAGATTTACTGCTGTGCTATTCTCTCTGCAGCATAATTTCATACTTGTTGAATCTGGAGGTAGGACGAAAACATTAGCAAGACGTTACATTTAGAAAAGGAATTAACTATCTAACACCTCTGAGCACAATTCAATGTTTTTACTATCCTAGCCGCCAATATAGTGTGGACATGTCTAGAAACGTGCAATAAATAATTTAGGTGGTTAGCAGTGCCGATAACTACGCTTTCTTTTGCAGCTAGATTAAAAAAACGTTAAGTCTAGATTAAGGATGGAAGGAAAGAGGAGAAAGCGCTTACTAGTATTATTAGGCATTTGTGCACAGTCCCAGCCCTCATTGAGGAGAGTGATATTTTTCGGAACAGTTTGATTAGCAAAAGGTGCTCCAAACTCTGTGCCAGTAATGCTAACAATCACTGCTATTTTTTTATACTCTCCAGCAGTCTCTACAGAATTCTTGAGGTCTGTTTCAGGAAAGCCTCTAAAAATAGTGCCATTACCAACTGGAGTAGGCACTTCTCCATCATCTACAAGGATTGCATTCTCCACAGTGACAAGCCATTCTCTGTGATCATAACTCACAAATACTTGCCAATTCTTCACTTCAAGGAATCCCATATTGACCACAAGGAGCTTCGCCTCGAAACTATAAGGCTGATCGGGATCACCTGGCCCTAGATATGGATGAATCTTCTCTACAGCAAAAACATTGTATTTGATAAAGACACCTTTGCATGTGTTGTTTATGAAGTCTTCATCATATTGGCCTGCTGCCCATTGAACTTGGAAGATACAAATGCCTGTTAGAGCCCAAATGCAGGTTACCCATTTGGCCATTTGTTGTGAAAGGGCAGAGATGAGATTATGAATGATGTTCTGAGGTCTTTAGTAATGGGGCAAGTTGTGACGACGTGAGGCTCAACGTGCTTATTCAACCTAATTTTCATTGTCGGTGTAGTTCAGCTTATACGCGTCAGATCACTGACCATACGAATAATCTACCAACCAAGATCCACAAAAACTGCTTGTCTGCTCGCTCTGTTGTGGGGTACTCTTTCTCCCTTCTATAAAATTCGATGCCTTTCATCCCTAAATGTAGACCCACATCCCCATTTCCAAGCTTCGTCATGCCTTTGTCGCGAATCTGTAGAGTGAGTGTTGACAATACAAAACAACTAATTTGATTGAGGAGCTAACTATGGAAAACAGTAACTAATGACTTACAGGAGAAAAAAAACTTTTGAGAAACGTTGGTGGAACTCCGGGTAAACTTAAGCGACGGAGATGGCGTCTGCTAGGGGTGTGAGGCAAGCGCAGGCATAATATTCCTTTGAAGCGGTGGGCCTGAACGGCAAGGTGGGCAATTTGGTGGCCTACGGCTCCACACCATCATCTTCAACAACATCTGGAGCCTTCTTTGATCGTCTTTGATCGATGGATGGTGGCATTGTTTGAATGGAATTGTTAGAATAGAATAGAATATATTTTTTACGGTCACCCATACCAATTGGCCTAGGGGACCTCAACAAAATAAATGGGCAATTCATGCATACTTAATGTGTAGTATACGTGTTGAAATTTGTAGGGAACTTCAACTTATTTTTCACCCACGAGAGAACGTGGTGCTTATAGTTAAACAGTTGGAGGTTGAAACTCCAACACACCAACATTAAATTGTTCCGGTTTTTCTCTTCTTTCATTGTTATATGCACTCATTTAACAATGGGGTTGAAAAATATATAATTATTAATTACTAGAATCGGGTGCCATTTTGGTAGACATAAGCTGAGAACATGTAAATGATACAATGTAGCAATGAGAGGAGGAAGGCATCAACAATTCAAAAGCGCTACATTGTTAAAGCATTCGATCTCCATTCCCCTTTCCTTTCTAACCGATTTTTGTACACGGAAAAAACCTGTGGGCTCAATTCTGCCCTGACGTCCTATCATATTGTGACACGTGTCACGTTTTCCTTTATCGTTCGCATTTTTTACTCTGTATTCCGGACGACATTATGCAATCTTGATTTTTTTACTCTTCATTCCGGACGACTTCTTGCTGTTTTCACCTGGTTCAAGGACACGCGTCGCCGCCGAATTGAACCCACAGGATTTTTCCGTAAGAACAAAGTCCCTGTGGGCAATTTTCTGGGCTGTCAATCGGACCTCCGCGCTCCGCGCGTCGGCCCGATTTCCAGCCCAGAAAATTGCCCACAGGGACTTTCCCTTATACG
>JAANSK020282647.1:0-10921 GCA_011763485.2 Isoetes engelmannii | reverse complement strand
AGTTTTGTCAATTTTTGTCAGTATGCAACAAAAAATTTTGTTTTTTTTTTTCATTGCACCGACCGACGTCGCATGCGACGTCGCCACGTAGAATGAACTCGTGGCACGTCACGTGCGACGTAGCCACGTGGCATGACACGTGGTATGTCGCACGCGACGCAAGTTGATGACGTGGTCCACCCGACGCGGCTGCCCGCATGCCACGACCCGTGGCATGCAGACGTGGCTTCTGGCAGCTGCATTGCAGTCCATGTCACGTGCGACGTAGGAGCGACGTCTAAAAAACGTCGCACGCGACGTGAGCCCCACGACGTCTACGACGACGTGTCCCTAACCACGTCTGGGCGACGATCGCGCGACGCGGCCAGACGTCGTGCAGACGTCGCTAAAGACGTTGTTAAACGTCCAATCTCTTGTAGTGTGGGAGGAACATTTTGACTAATGTTGTGGCAGCCTATGAGGGCCTGTATTGGGCCAGGAAGATAGGTCAAGGCATTGCCTATCTTTAGCTGGATTTTGCTAAAGCTTATGATAGTGTCCGCTGGGAGTTCTTGTCTGCCATGATGTTAGCGTTGGGTTGTGGTCCACGCTTTACAGAGATAGTTATGAAGTTGCATAGGTCGGCCCGGGCTACGGTGGTGTGCCATGGTGAGCCCCCGGCCTTCTTCTCCTTGGGCAGAGGGTTGCGTCGGGGGTGCCCTTTGGCGCCGTTCTTGTTCACGATTGTGGCGGAGGCCCTGTCTCAATTGTTTTTTACTGTTGTAGAGGACGGAGTGGTGGATGGGCTCGGGATGCAGGATGGTAGCCAGAAGATCATTAACCAGTTTGCTGATGACACTTTCCTTTCTTGGTGGCAGAGGAGAGGAATTTGCGGAATGTGAAGGGTCTGCTTGATACCTTCTCCTTGACTTCGGGCATTCTTTTGAACTGGGGCAAATGCTCTGCGTTATGGGCCCTGCTAACTCCGGCCTCCTCCTTGTTTGGCTCTTTTCCCTTGGAAGGTGCTCCCAGGCGATGTGTGTACTAAGCTGCTGGGTATTCCCTTTGGAGGGGATATTTCCATGGGGAGGGTATGGGATGAGATCCTGCAGGGGTTGCAGAAGCATCTCAATTGGTGGAAGGGGAGCAAGTTGTCCATGGCAGGTAGGATCATGGTTGCTAAGTCTGTGCTTTGTAGCACTCATGTGCACACAGCATCCGCAATGTTAGCTCCCGAGGGGAAGATGCAGGCTTTGGAGAAGATTGTTCGGAACTTTGTGTGGGGCGGGGATGATAAGGGGGCGGTGGTTAAGGTTGGTTGGTGGAAGTCCCTCCGCCCCCGGGAGGATGGGGGTTTGGCCATTTTGGACTTGGCGTTGCACAGCAAGGTGTTGGTCTCTAAGTTTGTGTGGAGCATTCTGCAGCATGGAGCATCTTCCCCTGGCGCGACATTGCTGTTGCAGTCTCTTCACCATTGTGTGGCATTTGGGAAGCCATCTGTTCATGTGGAGTTGCCCTGGGCGTTGTTGTATGGCCTCAGGCCTTTCCCGCATACATCTCCTTTTCTCACGGGGGTGTTGCAGGCTTGGGATCATGTGCGAGTCCTGTTTCAACTGGATTGTGCCTTAGCTTATCACCACTCCTCGCCCTTCTTGTGAGTTCCTCTGCCCCCTGCGCACTTGCCCTTGGCGGCCACTGTGCACGCTCGGACGCAGGCCCGTTGGAGGCGGGCGAATGTGCTCACCTTGGAGGACTTGTATTGGGATAGTCGGCTAGCTTCTTGGGAGTTCTTTCGAGCCTGCTTTCGCCTAAGGAGTTGTGACCGGACCATTTAGGAGAAGGTGGCGGGTAGCATTCCACAGCATATACCTCTAGTGCTTCAGGATGATGTGGTGGTGCAGGTTTGGAAGGTTCACCCTAATGTTGAGGCTTCATGTTTTGTGTGGTCTTGCTACCGAGCGCTAGCTATTTATGACACTTTGCCTCCTTCTGGCAACTGGTCTCTGCAGCTTCCGGGCTCCCGCTGGCGCTCGGTCTGGGTTTGGACTTGGAGTACACTTCCCCCACCGAAAGTTCGGGTGCTTTTGTGGCAGGTGGTACATCGTTGTATCGGGGTGAACACCTGGTGAGTAGGTTTAGGCCAGGGCTCAGTCCTCTTTGCCCTTGTTGTGGCCTTCATCCTGAGACGGTAGAGCATTGTCTGATCCTTTGCCCCCACTTGCAGGTTGCTTGGGATTGGGTGTGGGCTTTGTTCCAGGTGAGGCTGACTAGTCAGCAGTTGTTGCTACACTTGTATCCAGCTGATTGGCCCCTTTTGAGGAAGCAAGCCTTGCATTTGTGTGTGGCTTGGTTGATGTGGCTGATCTGGAAGCGGCAGCGACTATGGATTTTTCAAGGGGTCCAGCAGCCTTCGGCAGGTATAAGTTGTTCTAGAGCTTTCTCGTGTTCCCGGGCTTGGCGGAACGAAAGTTCTCCATACGGCGGGACCTCCTGGGTATTGTGGATATTGATGGGAGGTTTGTACAGCAGTAGAGTTGTAGTTTTTGGGTGAGCATGTGATGATGGAGTGTTGGGGTATCGCTGTCTCTTCGAGGCAATTCTCTTTCCTCCGCACTCGCTTTGTGACATTATCATTCTTTTAATTTATTGGGGATCCAGTTCTTCAAAAAAAAAACATTTTTTGTTTTACGTGCAATTAAAAATTGTAGCGGCGCCCCTAGCGAGAAGAACAGTCCATCAACTGTACTATTACAGGTTTTAAAAATGAATGAAAAACAAAGAAATCTAGCAGCCTCTTCCTTTGAAGACTAAAATTATTCTATTACATTCAAGGAATCCGTGTGTAATACTTCCTTCTCATATTCACTGTGTTTTTCAAAAAACTATTAGGATACAAAGCACCTTGCTCCCATGAACTTGTATGTTCGAAAGAATAGCAAATTTCAGTTCCTTCTGCATCAAGAACTTCTTTATTTATGGTCTCCCACCCCTCAAGGAACTCTGGACCTAAATGCGAGGTCAAATCCCCACATCCGCATTATTTTTCTACAATATCCTCCCTTAACCATTGGAATCATAGCGCATGGTTATACTTGAACATCAATAACACGCATTTACGATCTGCTTAGAGTGCAATTATTCAAGAAAAAAATTGTGAAATACCCTAGTGATGATCCAAATGTAAATGTGTTCTTCGGATATATTGTAGAGGATGATAAGATCTTTCCATCTAAGTTAAGATCATCGAAATTGGAGTACAAAATTTGATCTTCTAAATCCCCCCTAAATTCTTACAATTTTTTTGTGTCTTAAAAATCGCATAACTTGTGATTTCTTTGATCTTCTAAATCCCCCCTAAATTCTTACAATTTTGCTGTGTCTTAAAAATCACATAACTTGTGATTTCGGACTCCGGTTCAAATGATCTTAAATTTGATGGAACGATTCCTGCTCTATAATATATTTAAAAAACACATTTTTATTCGGATCATCGCAAAAAAGCTACCCACAAACAAAGGGCGTTTGGACAATTTTAGCATAAGGGTATTTCATTCTCTTTATTTAATGGTTGATTTTGTCGGCATGCCCTCTCTTTGTCGTTATTTGAGTTGAATGAGGAGTAAAATCCATTTCGTTGATATAAAACTGGCTCGATGCGTTGGATCAAACAATAGCAAACTGATATGCTACCTATTTCCAGTATTAAATTAAGAGCAGCATTATCAGATTTGACATCACTACAATTTTTGGTCAACAATTGTAGGCCCGAATATTGTTCTTTTTTTTCCAATGGACTAAAGAGTATGGGCGCTGAAAAAGCAAGGAGCAAAAAGATAATCGTACAAAAAATGTGTCAAAATCGAGGAGCCTATCTCTAGTGCTCATGTCAACGATGGAGCAATTAATGGGTTGACCTCTTGCTCTGAAGCATCCTAGCATCTTCATATTTTACATCCCATCTTGGACACTGGCACACTGCTAATATCTCGTGAATAAGTTTGGATGTACTATCCTAGGACCTGTTGCAGATGCCTTCATTTTGTTGTGATCCAAATCAACATGCTCAAGGCAAAGCTTGCCAGATCTGATTATGTATCTTATCAGATCTAGATATTTTCTGAACTAGATCAATCTGGCATATTTTAGTTACTTGGATGCTAGCCCTTTCTATTTGATGTCCTGAACCACTATTTCAAGACATGGACCTGCCAGTGTTCTTCTTAGAAATCATGCTTTGGACGCAGCTGTTCATGGCTGCAGCTTCGATGACGGATACAATCAGCATAAGCTCTGTAATTCAAGTAGGAAATTCTACATCCAAGGATTCTTGGTCTCAGTTTATTTCCATTATCAGGAGCAACGATAGTGCCTTTGCAGCAGGATTTAGCAGAAATTCTAGAGGCAACTATCTTTTCTCGATAGTGGGCGTGCCAAAGAATCTGTCGAACTCAGCATATGAATCAGATACTGTGTGGTCGGCAAACAGAAACACTCCTGTGGAAGAAAATTCTACTCTAACAATTGAAAAGAGTGGCATGATCCTTAAACACCCAAATCGTTCCACAGCCTGGAAAACAGAAATATCGTCTTCATCTGATGCAGCATCATTGCAATTAAAGAGTTCGGGAAACTTGGCTCTGTTAGATGGCACGGAAAATATCATATGGCAAAGCTTTGATCATCCTTCAGATACTCTTTTACAGGGTCAAAATCTTACAAAAGGTACGCGTCTCATTTCTTCTGTATCTCAAACAGATCCCTCAGAGGGGTTTTATTCTCTAACACTAGGAACAGATAGGCTAATCTTATATGCCACGTTTGTGGCTCAACAGTCAGAAATCTATTGGGAGTGGGTACCCTTGCAAGAAACTGCACAGATAAAGCCAGAAAAAGGACCGATTTATGCCAGAGTTGAAAATGGATATCTTGCAATTTACCAATCTGAGAAAGACAAAGTAGACCTAATGACCTTTAACAGCTTCAACAAGTTGGAAAATGGCCCTATAAGAAGAGCCAGGCTTGATTATGACGGCAACCTAAGAGTCTACTATTGGAATGAGAGTACCTGGATCGAAGATTACGAGGCTTTCAAAGATGCTTGTGACTATCCAAACCGTTGTGGAGCTTATGGAGTGTGTTCAAATAATGGCCAATGTCTATGCCCAGATGCCATTGCTACTTCAGACACAAATGCAAGCACAAAGATTACTTTTGCAAATTCAAGCTACTCGCAAATGAACAATAATTGCACACCTTTGAGTCCTCCCCAGCTTTGTTCAGGAGGCGTTTCTGAAGATCAGTTCCTGGAAATAGCAGAAATTGACTATTTTGCCAACCAATATTCCACTGCTTTAAATGTTAGTTCCGCTGAAGAGTGCAGAACATATTGCCTCCAGAATTGCTCGTGTTTGGCATATTTTTTCCATAATGACTCCACCAGAAAGTGCTTCCAAACAGGGCAGCTAAGAACTCTGAAACGTGTTACAAACTCAGCCGACCTTGCCTTTATTAGGGTTAAAAATCCTCTTCAGATCACTGGTAAAAACAGAGAGAGTACATCTACCAGTTATATAAAAAAAGTGGCAATATCGCTAGGTGTCGTAGTTCTGTTTATGTTCGTGCTTCTGGCCTTGCTCTGCCCTAGATGTTGCAAGAGATATAACGAGCATAAGGGATCAGAAGACGATGCCTTTCTGCGCAGCAATTCTTTGCATCTTCTACGAAGATTTACATATCATGAGCTTCAGACTGCAACAAATTTCTTCCAAAACAGATTAGATGGAAGAAATTCCTCGCTTTTTGAAGGGATTTTACCTGATGAGACAAAAATCACTGTAAAGAAGCTTGAAGGCGTGCTTGTTGCTGAAAGAACTTTTGAAAAAGAAATTGCATCTCTAGCATGGCTGCGCCATCCTAATCTACTTTCAATCCTTGGCTTCTGCATCGAAAAGAATAGTCATTGCATGCTAGTATACGAGCATTGCAAATCTTCAATGATGACTTTAAGGGAATCATCTGAGAAGTACAGAGCAATGGTAGAAGTTGCTGAAGCTTTAGAATACTTACACGAAGAATCCTTTGAACCTACACCACATGGAAATCTGCAGCCTGGACACATCCTTCTTGATGATATACAAATGATTAGGGTTTGTGGCTATGGCGAATGGAAGCTCTATCAGAGAGGGCAAAGGGACGAAACCGACTTAAGCTACATGGCGCCAGAAGTAAGGGCTAATTCCAAGAATATCACTGCAAAGTCTGATGTCTACAGCTTTGGGTTGATTTTGTTAGAAGTGGCAACAAATAGGAATGATTTTGAGGTCCTACTGCAAGAAATAAGGCAGGGTGATCCAGAAAAAATAGCAAATAAGTACCAGGATGAAGAGGTGAAGAAGATGATACGGATTGGAGCGTGGTGTACTAGGGAGGAGCTCCATCGCCGACCTTCCGTCGCCACCATTCTTGAAGCTCTGTCACAAAGAAGTGGGGCAGACCATGCTAGTTTCTGTGTGGAGGGAAAATGATTTTCAAACTCCCAACAAATGTATAAATGTAAGTCCCTAGTGTAAAAAAATCTAATGCATATATTTAAGCAGTGTAAACATTCTTAAGCATTGTAGAACTAGCATTCTCTACATTTTAGTTTGCAATTCAAATAGTTCTCACTTTAAACCCATAAGGGAAGGGATGGCGATATTTCATGTGTTTTCAGCCCATTTTAAATCCATTAATAGTCCTCTTTGTGATCACCTTTCTAACATCAATTTCAAGGAGCTTGGAGATGGTCACCTGATTTCTAACGACAAGATGGAGGAGATTTCAGCTTCAACAATCAAGGAGCAGTGCCAAAATATCGCCATCCCTTCCTTTATGTAAGAGAAAGGCCAAGAGCAGGCCATTTTGACCGGCTCGGACCTGGCTCACCCTAACGGGCTCACCAGGCCCTTGCCAGGTGAAATGGCCTACTCTTGGCCTTTATCTATTACAAAATAACTCCACATCAACTCGCAGCTTGCAAGCAATTCTATGGCTAAAAGAAAAGACAACCATACTCAGATACATCGATAGGAATTTAGATTCACATTGCAAGATATAGAGATAGGAATTCACGCCGCAAGCAGCAAATTAACGAATCCTCAATAATGTTATTGTTATTGCATCAATGCAGATCTTATTTTACATTTTCAATTATCTCAATTGCAAGTGAGAAATATCCATCAAAATCCATGTTTGAAATTTGAAGTCATAACTTTTGGACATAAATGAAGTTATTGATTCCTATCACTTCATGCAACTATTTTTAATAAGGTTATTCAGATAAATTGATCTAATTTTACTACATATTAGATGGTAAGGGGGAATTTCACATTCCGTATTGAACGAATTTAGCTTCGATTTTCATGGTGTCATTGGTGTCTTGTTGGAGCGAAACTTTAATATTGTTGTTGGACTTTTTAACTATAACAACTTATGGCAACTCCATGTTCATATTGCCAATGTCAACCCATTTCATATTTCCTTTCATGAATAAGACACTCCACAAAGAAAAATACAACATTTTATCATCATTTTAAAAACAAAAAAAAGCTTCAAAATCTGTTGTCATCTAAAGTCGTCCTCTTTTTTTCAAATACAAACTTCTCTTTTTAATGGTCCAGAGCTTGTCAATATGTTCCCTGATATTGAGGCCTTCTCTGTCTATCGTGCTAAGAGATCATCCCTTTCTAGCCATGTTGCTCCTCTATGCTAGACCTTTCCATCATTACCCCTTTCCTCAGCAGCTGCTGCCTGGGTGAAGGCATGTTAGGGTGTACCACGTTTGGAACCTGCAAAAGTACCTATATGTACTTCAGAACTGGTTAAGTGAAATTACGTGGCGCCAGTTTCTCGGTTAGCGAGTCGAGAAGCTAATAAGCACAGTTAAAATCCATAAAAACACTATGTTTATGTAAACAAAGTGCCCATCTGCACTGGATTTTTATTCACAATTAATCATTGCATCGTAGAGTACATGGTGGCCGGGCTTCGACCTTCTCCAAGCTCTTCGAGCAATGTGAAGAAGATGGGAAACCACGCGTACTGGTCTTTCCATTGCGGCCAAGCATGTATCATCTTGTCGGTAGGTGGACTGCAAAGATAAAATCAAACTAGTTAAAGAAAGTAAGAACCAATTATGAGCGCCATTTCTAAAGACGAAAGATCTGAGAGCCTTGCTCGATTGAGGGAAGAAAGCCAGCTCAGAGTGAAAAAGGCAGGTTTGAGGACCTTTCTCGACCTAGGAGTCGAGAAAAGAAGCTCAAAGTGAGAACCTAAGTCTCAGGGAAAAAGACGGCTCAGACCTAAAAAGTTAGGTCTGAGGGCCTTTCTCGACTTGCGAGTGAGAAAGGCAGCTAAGATTAGAAAAGGCAGGTCTAAGGACCTTATCGATAAAGACAGCTTGAAATGAAAAAACCAGGTATGAGGGCTCACGGTGAAAAAACTATGGTTTGGATGGGGTCTTTCTCGACTCACGAGTTGAGAAAAGCAGGTGATATTGGTAAAATGCAGGTTTTTTAGAAAGGCAGCTTGGAATGAAAAAAAGCAGGTCTGAGGGCTCACGATGAAAAAGCTATGGTTTAGTTGGGGTCTCTCTCGACTCTGAGTCGAGAAAAGTAGGCGAGAGTGGAAAAATACAGGTTTGAGGGCCTTTCTCGACTCGCGAGTCAAGATAGATAGCTATGAGGGCTCGCGGTGAAAAAACTGTGGTTTGTGTGGGGTCTTTCTCGACTCACGAGTCGAGAAAAGCAATTGAGAGTGGAAAAATGCAAGTTTAAGGGTCCTTCTCGACTCAGGAGTGGAGAAAGGCAGCTTGGAGTGAAAAAAAAAAAAAACAGATCTGAGGGCTCAGAGCGGAAAAACTATGGTTTGGATAGGGTCTTTCTCGGCTCACGAGTTGAGAAAAGCAGGTGAGAGTGGAAAAATGCATATTTGAGGGCCTTTCTCGACTCGCGAGTCGGCCGAGAAAGGCAGCTTGGAGTGAAAAAAAAAAGGGGTATGAGGGCTCAGAGTGAAAAAATTGTGGTCTGAAAGTTGAGAAAAGCAGGTCGAAGTGAAAAAAATGCAGGTATGAGGGCTAATTCTTGGCTTACGATTCAAGAATAGCAGCTCAGATTGAAAAATGTAGGTCGAAAAGGCAGCTCAAAGTGAAACAATTCGTGACGTTTCCTGGCTACTAGTTGGGAAACATACGATTTCATTGAGAGTGGATCATGCCTCTCAATTAATCAAAATTCCTATAGTTTAGGATCGATCACACCATAGTTCCTAGAATATGTGAACTTAAGGTGCCTCATTTTTGAACAATAGAGGAGACCATTATGCTTCTCAACTAATTAGAATACCTATAGCTTAGGATGGATCACAATATAGTTCCTAGAATATGTGCACTTACTGTGCCTTGTCTTTGAACAATAGAGGGGACTATTTGGAACAATAGAGGGGACTATTGAGCAACTAGTGCATCTAAATAACTTAAATAATAACTTAAATAATTATATACTACCCCTACAACTTATCATGCGCTATATATTAACTTAAATAATTACCCTTACAACCCATAATTTATTACCTCTTACAACTTATAATGCATTATATATTAACTGAAATTACCCCTACAACTTAAGTAATTACTCTTACAACTTATAACGCGCTATATATGATCGAATATTAATATTTTTAATTGTTTCTTTCTAATTTTTCTATACCTCGATAATTATTCCTGCTCATATATAGATTATCTCGCCGATATACAGATTTTGAAATTTGGTACACACCTTTAATTCAAATATCTCGTTGTACCATCTGCCTGGAGCCGGCCATGGCGTCTTCGAGCTCTGCACTTGCTTCTAGCCAGCTATGGCGACTTCGAGCTCTGATATGCCGGGCCTCTTTGCTTTGAAGAGGCTTCAAGATCATTAAGAAGAGATCCCAAAGCATTTCTTGGCAAACCGGGATTCATTATAACATATTTAACAAAATTTAGACTTATTCAAATCTAATAGATAACTTCAAGGATGCCACAATAATATTATACTAGAAACGTGTGCCCGGCGTTGCCGGGCATTACTCATGGGCGCTTGAAATGGGTAGAGGAATATAATCAGTTGGGACAAAATCGGATATGATGGTATGTGTGTATAGGTGATAGAATGGGTAGGTGTAGTGGAGTGTAGATGGAATAAGGTATTAGGAGGTGTATTAATCATGGGGGCTTGAAATGGATAGAGGAACAAAATAGGTTGGGATAAAAATTGGATGCCTATGTAAGTGATTGGTCGTAGTGGAGTGTAGATGGGATGAAGGTATTGGGGGGGGGTGTATTAGTCAATGATCCAAACACAATAATAATAGATATTTGCTCAAAAGACGTCAATTTGATTTGCTAGTCAAGACAAATGTAATTGAAGTGCTATAAAAGTTGGGAGGTTTGCATTTCTAGGTGGAAGATGTGCATATTTGTCAACATGAGTGAAAAGGTGAGGGTGCGCGTGAAATGAGTTTTCATCTACAACAAAGTCATTGTTGCAAGATGTTAGTGGTCATTGTTGCAAGATGTTAAGCCATCTTGTTTTAATTGATAATGGCCTTGCAAAATCTAAATTACAAAATGGGATCAAAGTAGTAGTCATGAATATATATATAGTTCATAAAATGCACAAAACCTATCTCGGTTACACATGCAGTGAATAGAGGTAAAATTAAAATTACGATTGCTCATGCAGTGAATAGAGGTGAAAGTATAAAATTATGAAATCAGTCAGACAATATAACACATTTGGTATTGTCTACATGGCTGGCCTGACAATGTAACACATTTGGCATGCCTCCTGACTGCATTCATGCCTGTCAAAATTGTAGCATTATAGTAGGTGTAATGGTAATATATTGTCCCATGGGAGATGGT
>JAANSK020282636.1:0-10923 GCA_011763485.2 Isoetes engelmannii | reverse complement strand
GAGGTAAGTAGGCAATGTGCAATATGAGCCCAAATGGTTCATAATTCCTAAATCTTGACATGGTTGATGCTATTCTTAACGGATGATGAAAACCCCTTTAACTTTATCCCATTCCAGCAAGATGTTGTATAGATATCTACAACTTCATAGCTATCTACAATATAATCATATTTATGCCCGGCAATGCCGGGCACTCGTTACTAGTAATATAAATGCTCAAAAGCTTAGAATGCATTTTCGACATAAATTTATACGCGAAAGACACTTTTTACATTAAAGTGCATGTGCCTTTCACAATGAAATGCAATGAATATCGTGTAGTATAAATTTATATGCTCAAGAGCCTGGGGTGCCTTTTCGACATAAATTTATATGTGAAGGGTGCTTCTCATGTTGAAGTGCATGTACCCTATATAGTGAAGTGCTCGTGGTATAAATTTATATGCTCGATTGTTTTTCTCAACATAGGAGTTGAGTATTGTAATTAAATATTCTTTACATATCAAGTTGTTAGAGGCATAAAAGAGAGAAATTTCAACAAGATTGTACCTAATTTACTAGCCTTTTAGTTTATAATAGAATTCCAAGTACGAAATCAAAAGCCTTCTAATACAAGAAATTTGGTCTATTGTGAGGAAAAAACACTCTGGAATAAGAGATTTTCTGAATTTTAATATGCGAAGTATTATTATAGTCCCAATGGAAATTTATATTTCTCGGGTCTGCTCTGTATAAATATGCATAGAAGATATGTGACGATATAAATTTATACCATTGGAATGTCTATGATATAAACTTATATCGAGGATAGATGTGAACAATATAAATTTATACAACTCACCATTCACGTCTCGATGGTACTATAAATTTATATTAATTGGGCATATGTTGTATAAATGTATATTTAGGGGAGATGTGAGAACATGCACCAGGAAGAGGATTGAGTTGGGACTATGGATCACCGTTGTAACGATCTTGACATGTTGGCAAACATGTTATTTACATTTTCCTATTGATAATTATTGGGATTATTCCAATTGGTCACTACATGAGAAATACATACTATATGTATGAGAAGTTTATATAAAGTTCATGTGATAAAAGCAAAGGGCATCAGTTCTATGAGGCAGAAGGAGCAATTTCTGGGCAGTTTTGTTGGTCGAACTTTGGAGCATCATAAATCGTCAAACCAAGATCCAATTCAGCTTGCTTCCTGGAGCAAGGAGCTGAAAGGAGGAGATATTTTGAGAAGAAAATAGCCATAAGGAGTCAAAGGACTATTCTTGAAGTGGTTCTCAGGTTGGTGGTTGGCGCTTACACCAGGGGATGCTTGGATTGTTTAGCTTGTTTTTGTTGTTGAAGAAAAGAATCAGAATTTAATGATTTGGATTAAGAGTGTTAAAGGCATCTAAGCGGTCTTGAATGTGATAATGTGGAGTTTAGGTGAGGGATGTTTATCTCCTGATTGGATAGTAAGAGAATAAATCAAAGACAACATAGAGAAGCTTATGGGGGCTTCTGGAGTATGGCAATGGCATGGAGTTGCTGCTAGTCAAAATGGAATGCTAAGCTATAGAATCGATCTATTAGTAAGCATAGCAAGCGAAATTATTTAATTGCATATGAGTATGTGGTAAAATGTGTACTCCTTATGGAGCGAGTGACTATGGAGGAGCATGCTATAGAAGCCTGTTACATTATACTGAACATATAAAATGCATAGAAATCATGAGTGTTTGGGAATAGGTTATTATAGCATCCTAAAATAAGTTTTTCCTATGGGAGGGAAAAGTTAGACCATCCTGGTGCTTTTGTATAATCTGTCTAGACATGCTAAATGCTTGGATACCATAGTTATGTGTCATAGTTGCATTATTGTAGCATGTACGTGTTGAATATTTGACATCTTGATGTGTTAGAACATGAATGTGATCTGTTCTCTATGATATTATTGCAAGTGTTGGCATTGTTCTATGTTGTTCCTCATAAATGCATGGGAAATGCATGTGAACTATGACTCTTGACTCTTGGGTCATATGATGATAAACATGCTTTAAACTCTGAAGAGTGGGACATGCTAAGTTTTTTGACACATGAATGCATATCCTCTGGGGCCGGAGTCCATTTGCAGTGGCTTGGACTTGGGTTGTTCTTGTTCTTGACATAGGACGTTATCACCCCGCCGAGGGTGCTTCGTCGCGCTACATGGCTTGAAGTGGTCCCCTAATGCTGGACGCAAGCTAGGAGGATGTGTACACATGAGGCTTACCTCGCCCATTTTTGTTGCAGGTCTTGATCAGCCCGGGTGGCCTAATAGAACCGGAGTAGGCACTGTATGCTTATGGCATCTCATGGTTATTTCATGGGTTATCATTGTCTAATTGGGGTTGTCCCATGGTCGTTCTAAGGCTATAGTATATAGCTTATTTGGATGCACAAATGATGTTCTGGGATTTTCATGATGTAATCCTTGTTATTGTTGCTCATGTTATGTACTAACATTGCATTGCTAGTCTATAGCATAGTGGGATTCTCAGGGGAGGCCGCTAAGGCCAAGAATGATTTTGGATTGATGTAATTTCTGATTATGCCAGTATTTTAGATCTTTGGAAATGCCTGCTCACTGGGGAGCTTAGGCTTGTGACCTTGGCTTTGAATCCCTGCTGCTGTCTTTTGCTGCTGATCCTGGAATCGCCGACATTAGCCATAGCCACAACCTCTGTTGCCATAGCCACATCTCTGTCATCGTAGAGACAACCACTGCATGCGCCAGAATTCCTTGGCGGAATCTCCTCATACAGCATCTGCTGCTAAGAAATCACTGGCCTCGTGAAATCACTGGCGGCTGGCCTCATGACCTGCTTGGCCATCGAACACAGCAAATAGGCCCATCGAATGTTAAAATATACAGAGGAAATATGGAGGACATCCGTATTTATACAACAAAAATTACTAGAAATAATCTAGGTGTGAAAACAGGTGAAATTCCCTCCCCGCGATTATTACGAATGTGAAGTATTCTCGTTATGTATATAGCATGATAGTATGCTCTTTGAGAGTTGTGCTCCTAAGCATGTTTTCAAATTTGATTGAGATCTAAAGATTCAGTTCTTTACCAAGATTTATTCAGTCGCATTGCATCATTCAACTCACGCATACCCAAGTTGTCATGGAGTCATGCAAGTATAGACGGGATCTCGGGTGTTACTTGGAGGGTTAACCCATAAGGCCGTTACAATTGTAGTTTTACAATAGTAGTCTAGCAAGTGGGCTCGAACCCCGAACCTCTTCTCAAATGCCCATAATAGGTCCAAAAAAAAAGCCTACTAAACCCGACATCACCTCGTATGATTAATATGCATATGAAACGCTTACCATATCTGAAACGTATGAGCTCCACTGCTCACCACTCCTTTGAATCAAATGAAGCACATCAGGGTAAAATTTTGCCAAGACGCCCTTTCAGGCTCCAGCAATTCACACAGCAGAGCAAAACACCCTTTCAGGATCCAGTAACTCACAAGGCAGAAAGCATTACCTGCTCGAAGGGAAACCCAGTAAAACATTTTAAATAATAAGTAGATATAATAATATAATATAATTAAGTTACATATATATCTGACATTCATTTTATGATTACAGGCTCTTTAGATTTAGACTTGGTCCTCTTTTTAACACTTCTGTGTTGTGTGATTGGGTATCAATTTCCTTCACGACCGTATCATGACATTGTCCTTAAAGACATAATCCAGAGTCAGCCTAAACAATTATAAATCCATAGCTGCTACAACAAAACTGGTGGAATAAACATAGATCAACGATTTCCTTCTTTTCCTTATAAATTCTATATGATCATGTCACCTTGATCAGAACATACATACAATATCCCAGAATTTTATTCATGGAAACACACTGCACTAAAATCAAGCTGCCACTTTCATCAGCAGCAGTCACAACTGATCCGGCAAAGCACTGGTTATATGCATAATATAAGAGATGTACCACCATGCTTATTCCTTATCCTCCGCGTCTGCTCATGCCACTTTACAATATTTAGCATCTCCAGTCCAGATATCACAAGGTCATTCACTTTGACCTGCCTGTGACTCATATTTATAATGTGGTACCATTGTAAGATTGATCACCTTCGCTGTTCACACCTCATACATAATAGTTAAAAAGAATGCCTTTCATCATGCTGACTGATCTTTGTTGTGGCCATCATAAACTACCAACAATACGTTGCATACAGATAATCTGCACTTGGTCTGAAGAATGTTAGAACCCAATTAATAGCAAAGCAACCGCCCACTGTTAACCAAATGGATTCCCAGCCGAGGAATATGCTGAGCTTTCAGAGGAGAAAGAGCCACCAAAACCAGAATTCCCAAGACTGGGATGTGCTGAAAACCCAGAATTTGTGCTAAAAGCTTGTCCATTAGAAAAATTAACCATGGGATCTTGCCCCATGCCAGACATTGGAGGATATCCCTGCCTGTAAATACGTAATCAATATGGTCAGAAAAGGCCAGAAGCTATACACAAGTTCGCACACAGTTACTGCCAGCCACTAAGAAAAGCTACAAAATAACGCAAGGGGCATATTCTGCAAATAAGAAACTACAATGATATGCTGCACTAAACTACTACAAAGTCTGGCTTATCTCCTAATAATGATAGTGGCTGCATATGGTCATACAATCAGCACTGTAATCAAAATAGGGTGTGGAAATAGGAATAGAAGGAATCTATTTATACTCCTTGGAAGTATTTATAAAAATATAAGTGTGTTCTGCGTGTCTAAGATTACCTCTCTCTACATTTTAAACAAGGGCCAGTCTCTCTTGACAGATAAAGAGCTATTATACTCTGCTGAGAGACACGAGCCAAGATACAGGAAAGTTATAAAATCTAAAATTTCGCTATTCAATAGATTTGTAACTTATAATCTACTTACATTGAAGTTGGGGCAGATGGATGACCGAATGCCCTCGTACCCCCTAGCAACAAGAACAATAAACAATCAGCTGCATTGCCTGATTTAAAGCATTAGTTTACTATACACACATAAAAACAACTCAGATTGACTGCATTATTGAATCCAATATCCTAGCCAAACATTACAAAATTCCCATGTCTTAATAATCAGTTAACCGCATACCTTGCATTGTGGCTGGAGGAAAAGAAGCTGGAGGCACAGCGCTTTGCATCCATTGAGAGGACATAACCGGCCCCATTTTTGGTACAGAAACAGGTCCATATGGTGCATTTGGCAAGTTGGATTGAAGTGAAGCCATGTTTGGGAACTGCAAATTTATGATACTGTTTAATACAAAATCTAAACATAATGTTGGGTGATATGGGTTCCAGACTTACATCAAAGCTTTGGGTGGGGTTGCTATCTCCTGGAAGGTCAAATGGATTTCTTGATTTCGATGCCTGAGTATACGAGGGGTTCATAACCTGAAAAGGAAAAATTGTACCATTCATTTATGGAAGAACAATCAGGTAAAAATTATCAACAAGCGAGTTTCTGTAGATTGATATCGTATACAAACCATTGTTGGCATTGTTGGCTGCTGTGGGATCACATATGATACTCCATAGTTTGGAGGAGCCACAGCCATGTAACCAAAAGACTGTGGAGGAATTACAAACAAATCCTACACATCACAGGCATGTGAATCTTAGTTTAAGTGATTTATATTTTCGACACAGATACAAGATGTCTCAAAGCAGGCCTCAGTTCTCAACACACCTCCGGGAGTTCTTTCCTAGAACCATCTGAAATCGATGTTGGGATACTATTCTGCAACTGAGATGGTACAGTTGGTTGTAATGTTTGTGTTTGAGAAATACTGGGTGGATTCCACTGTTGTTGAGGAGGAATATTCCACTGCAAAATAAATGCACGAAAGACGTAAATTCACTGCATCATAGTAATCGCAAACACATTAAGAGAATATTTGGACCTTATCTGCTGAAGTTGGTTGATTGGGTTGTTGAACACCTCGGGCTGAAAAATTATTATCTGCAACTCGTTGGGAGTCAGCAGCTAGGGTATCATTCCACTGGTCCATGCTATTTGGTGCCGTAAAGGCTGCAAAACCAACTGAAGCCTGAGGTGCTGGAGGAAACGAAGAAAAATCATTTTGAGCTCCGACTGGTGCAGCTGGATATCCTAGAGGAACTTGAGTCAGTCCGAAAGGGTGTTCTTTTGCAGGTGATGTGTCGAAGGAAGCCCAGCCAGTTGTAGCAGCTGTTGCTGATGCCTGATTAGGCGTGGAGAATGGATCAAATGGTGTAACCATGGCCACTGTAGAATTATTGGATGAAGCGAAAAAGTCTAACTGTGCAGTTGCTGCACTTGCACCTGCTGCTGTCTGGTTGGATGTAGAGAATGGATCGAACTGAGTTGTTATTGCTGCAGGTTCTTCTGGTTCTGCACTGAAATCTATTAAACTCCCAGAATTCCCTCGTTTATGAATGGCTGCTGCACCCGCGATTGCATTCCCATTAGCAGATGGGGCAGGCGGTAGTGTTTGTGGCTCCTTGAAACTGTCACCCTAAAATTTATGCAATAGACAAGTTCAGATTAAACTACGAGCAAAAGACAACTAAGGTTGCCTGAGCAGCACCTGAGAGCTTGTTGACCGCGGGCTCCCTCCATCTTCGTGTCGACCATTTGTGTGCTTGCCATCTATTACCCGAAGCTTGGGCACATCATCGCCAAGGATATCTCTAACTGACCGAATTGGAGGAGAGCTAGCTTCAGTTCTCCGATTGCTCCGTCTGTCAGATTCATCATATTGACGAGTCTGACTACGCCATTCACGCTCATCAGACCTCCTACTCTTATCATCCACACGACGGTCTCTGTCATCAGGGCGCCTATCTCTGTCATCAGGGCGCCTATCCCTGCCATCAGGGCGCCTATCCCAATCATCAAAGCGCCGATCACGGTCTTCATATCGATGATCTCGATCATCAAAACGACGATCTCTGTCGTCACCTCGAGCACCAAATCTGTCTGTATTATAATCAGACCTTCTGTCTGTGTTATATTCAAACCTCCCTGGGCTCTTTTTAAAATCTGTTCGGTCATCATAGCCTCGATCTTCATGCCTTCCTGCATCGGGACGTGATACAGAAGTCCTTCGCCGGTCATCGTAATTATCTTCATAAGAAGGACTTTGAGAAGGGTTGTACTTGCTTCTACTATCAGGTCTTCTGGTGTCATAAGAGTCATCGTAGTCACTCTTTATCGTAAACAGAGAATGTCAGCCCTATCAAACATCAAATATGCAGTCGTGTGATAAATAAGATACCAACCATTCTTCCTTTGTTTTCTCCAGTATATCGACGCTGTACATATACACTTTTAATAAAATCTCTCAGCTTTTCTGGATTACTACAGGCAAAGAGTAGGAGACATAAATAAGGTTAGATTAATGGTGTAAATGTTCATAGCTTTAAATCAAGGGGTCAAAAGTTACCTGCTATCTGGTAAAGATTGCTTGCTTAAGTCCCATTCTTTGAAATATATTTCTCGTGCTTGCTGCAATGAATGCATCCAAAATTTTAATTGACATTCACATCATTGTCATAATGCATTATGAGCATCAACCTTATTTCCCCCAGTTTGCAAAGCAGCTACTTCTGCAGCAGTGAATTTTGCCATTGAAATGGACTTTACTCGATGTGTGAACTCCCGACTACACCACAAGATTGAAAAGTAAACATCTCCCACAGAAAATCTAAACACGTAGTAAATCCTAATATTAGGCTTACTGAATTCCACTGCAAGAAATACAAACGAATGTAGAAAAGGTCGTGCAGATATATTGAGGACCCTGTAATAACAATACAAACTATCAGAAATATAAGAAGCATAATGTACATCTCAACAATGAAAGTACAATTGACACAAATCAGGAGCCACAGCTAGGCTCTAGATACTAACCAAGCTGTTGCAGTTGATGCATCTACGGTTGTCATTCAGCTTTGTAAGCCCACGTATAATCTTCTCAAGCTTTTCCTCTTCTTTCAAACGGCTCGCCATGGCTGGCACCACCAAAGACCTCAAATGCACTGTACAACACTAACCCCACTTCTCAAACTCTTCACATTCCCATGTCTGAGCTGCAAATTTAGACCTACATAAGCTCTAAATCGGCATAGAAACAAGAAGTACAATTAAAATTCAAGCAGGACAAAAAACAAGCTTCCTAACACAATCCAAGGTCAAATCTAATAACAGATCTATAAACGAAAAAACAAATCGGGACCGGACCAAAACATTAATGCAATAAAAGGGACCTGCAATGCAATCAGATCGGGAAAAGACGGCCGGAACCCTGGAAAAACA
This sequence comes from Isoetes engelmannii, assembly GCA_011763485.2. Lineage (NCBI taxonomy): Eukaryota > Viridiplantae > Streptophyta > Lycopodiopsida > Isoetales > Isoetaceae > Isoetes > Isoetes engelmannii. The sequence goes on along the minus strand of JAANSK020282636.1, from coordinate 2,555 downwards.
TGCGAAAGATTTGCGATGGGCTGGAAGGGCCGGTTCGAAGGTCGACGGAACAGATCGAAGGGGAAGCAAAGCGGTCAAGGATGGACGACGTCCCAAGGCGATCTCCACCCTTGAAGGCAGCTGGCTATACACGGCAGAAAATTTCCGTTCTCTTCTTCTTCCCCTCTCTTCCTGCGTTTTGCTCTGGATAGTAATGGACCACTTAGATGATGCCACGTCGCTCCTGCAACTTCCTGGACTTTTAGCATCAAAAAGATTTAACCAAAATAGATCCTCATTCTTCACATGGTACTAAGAGCTTGTTGTTGCTTCTAACATTGGCTCCTTACCAGCAAGATTCTTCTTTGCCTAAGTCATTGCTATAGATACACGATTATGAATAGAATATCTTCTTTGCCTAAGTCATTGCTATAGATACACGATTATGAATAGAATAGAATAGAATAGAATAACGATTATGAATAGAATAGAATAGAATAACATTTTTATCGTTCATGGAGGCTAATTGGCATATGGGACTTTGACTTAGGTGGGTTCACACCATGGGGTTAAATTTAGTTGTTAAAAATTTTAGCTTAAATTAGGTTCAACACATAAATCCGTTAGGGTTTCATCATAAAATAGGGGCTTGAATTTTAATTGTGTCGGTTATGTTAAAAACTCATTTAACAGTTGTTTATATATGTATTGGTTAAGTTAACAGTTAACCAACATTTACATCTATTGCAGCCTACATTAACGTTTACATTTATCTCATGCCCGTGAGCACGGTTAAGGTCTGCTAAGAATTCGAGGGGAGAGACGCCGAAGCTGAAAATCTCGTGCCCGTGAGCACGGTTAAGGTCTGCTAAGAATTCGAGGGGAGAGGCGCCGAAGTTGAAAACTTGACTGGGAGAGGCAAAGGTGAGTTATGCCGCCCAAGCGAGCTCATGATCCAGGCGCGATGCAGCCGGCTACCCAGGACGCTACCCAAGATATCTCACCATCCCAGAGTTCTTGTAAAGTTCAATATGGAGTAGTGCTATCATTTAACCTGGTTTCTCCTTGTAGAAGCTGCCTAAGATCTGGCTTAAACATGCAGCACTGTAGGCAAAGCTAGCTATTCAATTTCTGGCACATGCTGGTTCTGAAGATAAACTGGCTAGCTGTTATAGGATATGGCCTTCTACATCTTCCTATTTGAACTAGTTCAGTATTATATCAGTGCTTGAGGGTGCAATTTGAAGTTGTGCACTATCATTTACCTAGGACTTAGGATAGAATGATGGACTTATTTCCTAAGATCAGTCTATTAAAACCATATTCAGGATATCTATTTCTTTGCTACAAATTTTGCTACTTATCCGTGCATTTTGGAATGTATAAAAATAGTCAAGGCATGATACATCTTGTTTTTCAACAATCATGTTGGTTATTTAGTTTGCGTATTTAGCTTTGGATAATAGTTGGATGTGATAAGAGATAGCATTTGACAGAACATGATAGAATTATTTTACTGCTTTGGTAAATACAAGCAGATCCAGTCTAACTAGGGTTATGATCCACCTGAAAGTTTAAACCCGGCTCAGACTACAACATATTTTATTCTACTTCTTTATAACGGACCTGAACTAAGTTTAACTACAATGCATACAATACATTGTCGTTGAGAATAACTTAAGGGCATACAATGCAGGTTGTATTCTTAAAGGCCATCTGGTAAAGGTAGCATATGGATCATATGATGTTTATTGTTGACAAGAGATTCTGCTGCACAGTTACATGGGTTCCACTTGTGCATCATAGCTACACGTGTTTTCTTACCTTGCAAATGCTGCTCATAAGAATTTATTTGCCATGTTTTGCAGATAATGTCAAAATTCTGCAGATGATTGTCAAGGGTTATAGATGTGGAAGTAGAGCTTCGAAAAATTGAAAAGGAAAAGGAGCGAGAGTAAGAGCTAGAATAGGCATAAGACATATGCTTGATTCAAAGTTTACTAAAATAGGCATACAGTAGAGCAACAAGATGTATTGTTATGTAAAAAGGGTTAACATAACGGATAACGAATTATGGCGTGAATGTATATTTAATGGAATCCGCTATATCAAAAAAATTAACATAATAAATTATGGTGTGAAGATGTATTTAACAGAATCTGTTTTATTAAGAAATTTAACATAAACGGATTATGGTGTGAATATATATTTAACGGAGTCCATTATATTTAATTTTTAACATAACGGATCATCTGGGAAGGCAAGTTTAACGAAATTGGTTATGTTACTAGCTAACATAACCAATGGTACAAGAAACGTGTGCCCAGCGATGCCAAGCATTACTTGTAGTGTGGAATAGGTAGATGAGTGGAATTTGTAGATATCGTATTTATAGATGGCATCATGTTGATACTTTGGAGGAACGATGATGGCAATGTCATAGATGATCGCCATGGCGTTCCTGCTGAATGCAGGATGGCAAATTCATTATTACTAACCTCCCATTGACAGGGGATGATTTCTCAACGGCCATCCAATAGCACCATGCCTAATGAATAACAAATATAGATTGGAAT
>JAANSK020282625.1:0-10923 GCA_011763485.2 Isoetes engelmannii | reverse complement strand
TTCAGCTTTATGTAATGCATTTTTCTAACTTGTTCACTCAGTAACCAATATTGTTTTCTTTTGCTAGATGAGGAAGTTAAAAATGACAAGGGAACAGGGGTCAATACCTGAATGTCGCAATGCGGGCTTGGTTCTGTTGACGAGTTAAGACAAACAATATGTGAGATGTGAACTGCGATGTGTAGTGAGGTAAAAGGCTTCAAATTATCCTGAGGTGGTTGTCTATCTAATGCAACCAAATATTGATGTTTTTTATGCCATCTAATACCTACAAGTGCAATTCAACAAGGATCAAGTCCTTGTCAATGTTCAAAAAACCAAGCTTTTGGTAAGTCATCATGGCTCCTGAAGGCAGGACAACCAACATCCGCGATATGCAGACAGGTCATGAGGGTAATCATGCTCCACCGTGCAACTGCTTACGTCGTGAGAAGCCAGTTTTACGGAGCTCAAACATCCTTTAGTGGAAGCCAAGTATTAAAACTCTATGCGAGTTTAGCTTGTCTCGAATGTGAGTTCTAGGTGGTCCATCCTATGGTGATCTTAACAGGATTGAGGCTGGATGGCAGGTGAGAAATCTTCATTTGACTGAAAAGATCTTTTCACACAGCTAAATTAATCTGGTAAGCAAATAAGAACAAGAAACTTATTGTTGTTTTCTGGGAATTCCAGGTTAGTCCTCAGCTCTATGGAGACATCAACCCAAGACTTTTCACATATTGGACAGTAAGAAGGCACTACCCCTGACCTTGTTAAAGTTGTACACTGATACCCATTTGTTTGAGATCTTTGCATACTAATGCATGTGTTTGATCTGCAGACTGATGCTTACCAGACAATATAGGATGCTACAATCTGTTATGCTTTGGTTTTATCCAGTTGGACAGTAGGATTGCTATTGGAGTCACCATTGCACCTTCGTCGTCCTTCGTCGTCTCCTGATGATCCTCACAGGATGATATTAAAATATTTGTGTGGAAAGTGAGACATTCAGGCCTACATTCCCGGCTATGGATTGTTAATTTATAAAGAACTTAACTTCTTGGCGCTCATTGAAGTGCCAAATTTAATTGCCTGCTGAAATGTTTATGTCCTGACTTATAATGTACTGAAATTTTGATTCTTAGCAGGACCTAAGAACAGGCAATTGAAAGAGGCGTGTAGAACTTTTAACATTGCCAAAAAGAGATGTTGTGACATGGAATTCAATGATTGTTGGATATACCCAGCGTGGTAATGGACAACATGCCTTTGCTAGTTTTGCAGACATGATGCATGACACGAAGCCAAGCAAATATACATTTTCAAGCATTGCAAAAGCACGTGGCTTCATCAGCAGTATAGAGCAAGGCAGGGTGCATACATGAGATAATCATTGAGAACATGCTTCATCATGATATTAAGTGCACTTGTTGACATATATGCCAAATGTGGGAGCTTATGGGAGGCTTATGAGAGTTTACGAGCTTCGGAATTCAATGTTTGCTGCATATGCACAGCATAGTGAAGATGTTTGGAAAAGGGCATGCAAGCTCTTTGAAATGCTACCAAGACAAGATGTGGGATCATGGAATATATTGCTTGCTGGAGATATACAGCATGGAAAAGATGTTCTTGCCTTAGAATGCTTTGAGATCATGCAATATAAAGGCATAATGGCAGATGAATTTACATTCTCAACTCTTCTAAAATCCTGAAAGGTGCACGGGGTCTAGGTGCATTAGAACAGGGTAGGTGCCTTCACAAGCAGATACTTGCAACATAATTCCAGGGCCATGTAGAGAACACTCTTATTGACATGTATCCCAAATGTGGAAGCCTGCATGAAACACAACAATTCTTCAATAGCTTGCCAAATCGGGAATGGTGACTGTATTTGCTCAGGTTGGTGCAGCAAGGATAGTCTCCCACTGTTTTGAGGACGTGCATCATTATGGAATCAAACATAATGATTGGGCATTAAGTGGCATTCTTGTTGCATTTAGTTATGCAGGTTTCTTGGATGAAGCTCGTGAATATTTTGATAGATTGAAAGAACATCATAAGATAGTGCCCAATTCATATCACATTACTTATATGGTAGACCTTTTGGACAATGGAGGATTTTTTGAAGAAGCTTTAAATTTACTTTATGCTAATCATGAACTAGATATTCAAGTATGGATGACTCTACTCAGTGCTTGCGACATGCATTGCAATGTGGATTTGGCAACACATTGCTTTGATGCAATTGTTGCTTGAACCAATATTCTAACCTAACCGCTGGCGCCTGGCGCCTGCCTGAGGCGCCTGCCTCTGGCGCCTGCCTGAGCGATGGCAGTGAAGGATGGCGTTGAGGCGGTGGCAGTGAAGGATGGCGCCCTTGAGCGTGCCCTTGAGCGTGCCCTTGAGCGCCGGCGTGTTTGAGCAGGGGAGATGCACCTCCTCCGAGCGATTTCCCTGAGCGTTTTCCCTGAGCGCCGCCTTCCCTGCACGCCTGGGCATCTGGCGTTTGGGCTTTTTGGATGCGTTTGTTTTCAGGGGCAGTTCTTCTGGTCTAGTGGTTTGATCGAGTTGCTCCAATGGGTCGGTACCAGAATCTTTGCATCAGTATCTTCTTGCCCCGGTTTTTGCGAGAGGATGGAGGTTTAGTGCGTGCATAAGTCTGCCCCAGTACTCAGTACCCAGTTGTGAAGAGGTTACGATTCGTGGGCGTTTGGTGAAGCTCTGTTTGTTGGAGGTATGCTTGTTGCTTTTTGCAACAGCATGGCTTTTTGGATCTGTGGTCATCCTGGCAACGGTTTTTTCCCAAGTGGTTTTTAATCCGGGCCATGGTGCTCACGGGCTTCGGCCCATGTATTTTGTTTTGTTTCTTGTTGTACTTGTGGGCGTATGTCCTTTGGACGCTGCCTTTGTGGTGCGACGTTAAAATATACTTCCTTCCTTCCTTCCTTCCTCTTATGCCCCAGTGTATGTGCTCATGTCAAACATTTACACTAGACGCGCATGTCAAATATTTACACTAGAGAAGTTCTATAAGTAAATACATTCTCTTTGAATCTTTGCAGAACTTACCTTCTTCAAGCAGTTTTGGAAGCACAGCTGCTGCTGTATACGAAAGGAAGCAATGTGCTGGTGATTTCAAAATTCTTTTTGTTTTGTTTGATCTAGCTGCTACGATTTAAGCTGCAGGGATACTATAGGAAGTTAATTATGTACACTTTGTACCAGGGTTGAATCGTCTCACTGGGATGGCTCAAATCCAAATTGTAACTGCTATTGTCGTTGAGAAGATGATTTTAGTAGGACCTTTGCTTATGCTCTTAGGCTTAACTTAAACGTCTGAAGAACCTGACAAAAGTCTTATTTGTCTAAAACTTGAACCAAAATCCCAATCAAGCTGAGGCCTACATCTTGAACTCCCCTCATAAAGCTACAAAGGCTCCATAAGTTATTCTACACTCTCCATGAGTTAGGAATGCTAAATTGAGCTTTGATTTAGTTGATATTTCCCGAGCTTCGTTGCTTAATGGTAAATGTTCAAAGCATCCGTATTCTATACTCTGCTATGTGCCAATATGATTCTTAAATGCATAGGTCTTTCTATTAAATTTGAAACTCAATTGACAGAATGCAGTGCCAACAACTACTTTGTCTGGGTAGTTACTTTGTCTGGGAAACTATTTTTGCATTCATATTGTAACACTAGATTTTCTTATGGAATTTTGAATTCTTGACGGAATGCAACTACTCTATTTGGGAAACTATTTTTGCATTTCATATTGTAACCTTTTAACGTGGTTTGCTTATGGAATGCAAGGTGATTCGCAAAGCATGGATCCAATAGAAGTAATATGGAAAAAGCCTCAAGGTTAAAACTAGACATGCTGGTAATGGTGAGTTACTATTCTCCAAAAGAAGTAAATTGGCATTGGATAATAGCAACTTAGTGTGGCGTATTATTCACAAATCATTCAGTAGTAAATTTGCAAACTTTTGCACAAAAAAAAAACACATATGTTCCAAGCTTGTATAACCAATGTCTATGTTTCAAAACTATCTGGTAAATAAATTGTCAAAGGACTGTCTCCAACATCTTGGATTTTGCCTAGTATATGTCCAAGATGTTATCCAACTAAGGTCAATGCGGGCATGCACAACAACATTTTGTCTAATATTAAGTATTAGATAATTTCCAGGCCGCTCGTGCGCCGCCTCGGGTTACGGTGCCGCCTCAAATTTTTTTCAGGCGGAATTTCCGATCCCTAAAAATTAACAACGTAATAAATGTCTACCTCACGTTCCGAGAACAGGCCGGCTATGGCGATGGCGGAGAAGCAGGGTGGCTATGGCGAAGGATGGAGGTGCAGGACGTCCATAGCGAAGGAGCAGGATCACAAGGATAATTTCTAGGCACATGGCTCTTCTCCAGCGTTTCTTCATCAAGAAGAGGGCTTTTTTGTTCAGAAGCAAGAAGCTTCGTGGCTTTTTTCTTCTTTCTACCCTAATCCCCTTTCTTCCTTCACCTATTTTTTAGAAAATCAGTTCTCAGCGATTGGAGTCTTAGTTATCCTTTTATCTTCTTTCTTCTTTCTTCCAGTTGACGCGGTCCGGCCTGAAAGAAATCAGGCAACACCAGCTGTTAGTATCTGCTTGTATCTTCTTTTTTTGAAGTTCACAGCTACAGAAAAAATGGATGGACATACTCTATTCTTGATAACACGAGCACTCTATTCTTGATAACACGAGCCTTCTGTCCAATTAATAAATAGTTTTTTCTATTCTTTTGATTACTTGCTTCTGAAGCAAGTTACTTGCTTCAATCCTCTTGCTTCTGAAGCCCTCTTCATCAGAAAAAAGCTTTTTTGCCACGAAGCTTCTTGCTTCTTTGCTTCATAACTGAGATCCTTGCTCAGATCGGAATTGGGATTATGATACCCTAAACTGAGATCAGAAAACCGACAAGTCGGAAGTTTTCTTGGATTAAACAGGGGAGTAGAAGGAAGGTTTTCGATTGAGGCACTCACTCTGCGGAACTTTGTCCCGACTCAACTCTGCGGAACTCTGTCCCGACTCCCGATCAACAGTGGCATGCGAGTTGCACTGCCCTGCACAAGGGCGCCGCTATAGATAGCGGGGCCAATAATGCACGCTATAAAATAGACGGATTTTTACAGTAATTTGAGGTAGACGTTTATTACGTAGTAATTAAATTCTCCAATACGTGTATGTTGGCCAAGCATTGGAAGTTGAGTAATATTTGGCCACATATGAACATTAAATTATTTACGTGTTCCACCTATAAAGCTAGCATATTCCTTACCCTCTCCTTAGCCCTTATGGAATTGACTAGATTTAAGCTCCAAACCAATACTACAAGAGATTCCTTAGCCTCCTTTGGACATTAACAAATTGGACAAATTTAAGCTTTCGGTTAGGACCAAGAACGTCGATGATTGCCCAGGAAACGATGCGCACAACCTTTAAACACTGAAGGTTTCGTTACCCCTACTATTCTCCTAGCGGAGCAAATATAGCAAAATGATTTGAGAATCGATTAAACATGCCATTATAGACTAAACTACAAAAGAAAATGGAATCACAATTGTAGTGTAAACGCCAAAATATATTCTCACTGTTTAACTCCATTAAACAAACAAAGCAAATGCCAAAAATGCAATAACGCTACGCAATCCAACCCATCCCTGCTAGTTTTTTTTTTTTTTAGCGCAACAGCCTAACCTCGGGTGACACAATATCTCAAAGCCTAGGCTATCCACGTGTCCTAAAAAATGACATGGCCATATTTGACACCATTAGATCTTGATTTAAACTAATGAACGACACAGAAAAATAAGAAGCATTGGCAACTTTTCTAGAACGACGTTGTTTCTCAAACGCGCAAATAAGAGAAGCTAGAGCTCTCCGTGGGACCTGGCTATGGCTTCTGCGCCTCGGATTCGCCCCTCCCTTCTGCGCCTTCCTCTCCAGATGCCCGCCCCTCTACTCCTCACCTCCGCGAGAAAAAGTCTCCTCTCCTTTTTCCGGACAGAGCTCAAATTTGAAGTCTTTCTTGTCTAGAAATGGTGCAAATTTTAGTATTTTTTTCCATTTTTTTTGGCCCTAAAAGAGCGAGTTCTCTTAGTATCGCTTTGAGTTCTGCGTCTCAAATCTCTGCTCCATTCAAATACTTCGGAAGGAGCTCGTTTGTTGGTAGAATTTAGGGATTCTCTTCTCCGCCAAGAAACGAGCAGGTGAGTTTTTGAATCTCGATCTTGAACAGGTCTACTAGGGCCAAAAGAACTGGTTTACCTAATGATTTTATTTTCTTCTTTGGATCAATCGCAGCATGGATGAAGAAGAAGAAGAAGAATCCACTGCCGGAATTGTTGCTTCCTCCGATCAAGGTATGGAGATTCTTGGTGTCTTTGTTAGATTAGGTAGGAGATATCAGAATTTTTTCCCCTTTAATGCATAGTACGGGTTTGACAGGGAGCACAGAAAAACTGGATGGATTGGCCGATTCTAACCTAAAGAGTCCCGTTTTGAAGGTTTTACACAGAATACTATGGCATGAATCTGAGAAAGGGCTAACAGTTTCTGAGCTTGGGGCCAAACTTGTTGAAAAATGTAACTAGCAAGATCTGCAGGAAGAGCCCATATTCAGATCTGTCAAGATGGCCAGACATAAAGGTGGTCATGTGAATGTACAATATTTTTTTCTATTCTGTGTGTCTCTTACTTGTTAGCTTTGTCTAGCGATAGATACAAAGAGTACATTTCTGTGGTACTTCTTTGACAGAGGAGCAACCACATTTTATGTTGATTCCACTGGAGTTCTTTTTAATTCATTCATGTAGAAGCAACATGAATTTGTTTCTTATATTCTTTGATGTTCCCCTAATGAACATGCAGGATTGAGCATAATTTTCTGCATGGCCTAAAATCCAGATGCTCATTTCAGAGCCAAGGAAACGCATAAATGATTGGTAATCTCTGTACATTTCAGAGTTATTGCCCACTTGTGAAAGATATATATAGTTGATGGAGAAATGGTTTATGCTGCCTTATCAATAAGTTTTTGGCCGAGTTGAAGATTGTGGCGGTTGGCGATTATGGAAATAGTATAAAACATCCTCTGCATGGGCTGTGTTTTGAGACTGAAGAGAAATGGAATGTTATATTTTGACACAGGTCAAAGACGTATCCATATTTCGTTGCAGCCTATACTAAAATCTCAAGTACATGAGGATTTGATGATAGTGCTTACCTGCTAAGGTAGTTCATTCTTGGGACTATGACAATAACTGATTGGGACGCTATGGCAGGCAGGTAACCAACAAGTCCCTTTTGGCAACCTTAAGATGATGGTATCTCTTCTCCTCAGACTTGCATCTATTACAAAGTTCGTGATAGTGTAGTGAAAGTGTTTACTCCAACGGTTGCTTGCAATTGAGTCTGTTGAGCAAGCATAAAAAATATGCAAGGTCGTGTTTCTCACGTTCCATGTTCTTATTGATTATAGTTACTTCTTATACTAGTTTTATATCAAGATCTGTGCATTTTGCCCGATGCTTCAAATTGCAGCCCAATACTACTGCACATATCTTGCCATTCTATAGAACATTAAGACCACATTTCTACAGCAAAGTGCGATGCAAATTGCTGTGATATTCTAAAGCATGAAGGAAGGATGTTGCTTCTAAAGGTAAGCATTATAGGCTATGGCTAACCAGGGGCCCATTGTGTGTCAGTTTTCCATTGCAGTACAACTGTTCTTTATTTTCACATTTAGCACGGTCAATAGGTTTTGCGGAGAAATTCCATTGGAAATGGCGTTCTGCGGAGAAATTCCATTGGAAATGGCTTTCTGCTGATGAACAAATTTAAAATCTATTTATCAATGTCACCTGCGCAATGTACCTTCAGCTCCTCCATCTATTTAGAGAATAACTTGTTTAATCATGGAACATCAAACTTCATCGCGTTAAAGATCTAGATGAAACTGTATAATAGGAAAATGCTCAACTTGTGTTTGATTAAATGTTAGAACATGATGTAATTTTATGAAATTCAGTAATAATTGGTTGGAACATGATATAATTTCATGGAATGCTTTAATAATTGGTTCAGGGCGTGATTATTGAAAAACATACCTTGAAACAATGAAATTAACACAACTCAATGGCTTGATGCTTCATGATATTACTTTTTACAACATTTTTTTTGCATACAGCCATAGTGGTTAAAGGCTGCTATCTATTTGTTTCTCTAACTACCTGTAAATTGTATTTCACGATATTAAAGCGCTACAACGGCTTGTTCATCTCCTTAGTAGGAATGATTACTTGGACGAGGTTGTGAGCTTAATGAACTCATGTCATCTTCAACAAGTGAAATATCTTGGGGTTCTCTTACAGAAGCCATGGTTAGTGAGCACAATATGCTACAAGAAATGAATCCAAGAAATGTTCTAGATAGCTGGATCCAAAAATGCTGCAGACAGCTCTAATTGTCAAATGCATATGCCGATATCTTTTCAAATGTTGGTGCCATCATGACAAGGATAGAAACATGCCGTTATTAATTCCTTTGTCAGGCATGCTGCATATATTGATATATGCTTGAAAAAAGTCATTACTTTTTCTCAGCATTTTTGTTGTTGGTACAAATATGTAATAACATATCAAACTAATTAACATGCGAACACCACAGTCCAATAATGCTATTAAACATCAATGCTTATCATAACGAGCACAACTATCTAATTCCTTGCTAATATATTTATGGTAAAAGCTTAGACATAACTAACTCATGATTCTCATACATCTGGAAATAGTCCAACAATGCTAGGATGTTGTGTCTCAATAAAACAAATAATGATTAAGATTTGTAAAAGACCATAAATAACTAAGCAACCACTTAGTAGAAGGGAATTGGCTACCATAGCAAACGCTCAATAGAAGGCTACCATATTGGTTTTCATTGTTTTGATCCAGTATTTATAATAATATATAAATGCTGGTTTGAAATCACAAATCCAACCTAATCAAATGCAAAAATGTATCCAATCCTAAAACTGCCCAAGCCTACTGTTGCGCCTCTTTGCTAGTTTTTTTACTTTCTAAAATAAATTTTGAGCATGATAAACCATCCCAAAATGTAACTAGTTCTTGCTGAAATGGTACTACATATCATGCCATTTCCGAAACATATAATTACTAGAGAAATGGAGCTCTCTAGGAACAGTTCTGTATAAGCCGTAATTGTATTGCTGCTTTTTGAATAGAAACGTTTTTGTCACAATCTATAAGGATATTTTGGTATGTACTAAAGTACAGAGGCATTTTAAATATAAATCTTGTATAAGAAAAGTATCAAAATTGACTCAAGGGTATTTTGATAATTCTGAAAACATTAGGAGCGTTTTGGGAAACAAAGCTAACTGTAGGGGCATTTGATAATTTTCCCTTCATTTATTCTCTATTTTTCTAGCACATGTTTGGATATCTTTCAGGAAAGGTTTTGCATGCAGGTCAATATTAACAGCTCAACCTGTGTGTACTCATTGTTGGAGTTTGATACATTATTTCATCCTGCAGGTACACAAAGTTTTAATTGTGATTTGGGATTGACATTAAACTAATTGCTACTACCAATATCTAGCAAAATAACAGGGGGTTATTTTTTGATTTTTATACGTTTTTTCACATGGTTTTCCTATGATTTCATTGTCGTATTTGATGAGGTGTACTAAATAGTATTTCTAGAGTGCATGCTATCTGGGCCCTTGATTCTTGTTGATAAAACACTCCGACGGTGCTTGTTTTTTGTTGATATAATTTTCTTTTCCCTTGGCATGCAAGCCTCATGTAATTGCGTTTTAGGGCATTATTGCAAAAAAAAAAAAAAATTGACCATTTTGTCTTGGAAGAGCAAATCCAAATGGAATTGGAAGAAAATTCAGAGTGGAAGTGGAAGCCGGTTTGGACGAGCAAATCAGAGTGAAAGCGGATTTGGAAGCTGTTTTGGGATACCTGAACCATCAACAGGTATGTAATCTGAGCAAATCTAGGGCTTTTGTGTCAGCCATTATGCCAAATTCTAGGGGGAATTTCCATCGCATGAGCAAATTTAGGGCAAATGGAAAATAAATTAGAGGGCAAGGTATGACGGGACACAGGTGCGAACCTCTGCCTTGGACTCCCAACCTTCTGTCTACAGCAATAGGATTCTACAGCATGCAGGTATTCGAATCTAAGACTCCCGATCTTCTAAGCTATTTAATGATGTAGTATGAAGGAGCTGTGTCAGAAGGAGGTAGAGGACCAATTGTGTGGGACGTGGCTATTGAAAGATTTAGGCATGGATGCGTATAGATTTTCAACTCATCTGCATCTTCCATGTTGCGTTGAAGGAGGTTGTAATGGAGAATGTTGCCTTTATTTGGGGAGAAAAGCATAAGCCCTTGTAAATACAGATGGCAGGTCCTAATAATTGAGTCATTGGCTAGATTGCGTTTTGCTGTTCATTCTAGCCAGCTTTCTTTTTTCATGTTGGATCACAGCCTTCTATTTTCTACATTTCTGTTCACTACAACTGTAATTCAATAAGAAACAAACAAGAGACATGACAGAGACACATGTATAGCAGCTGGAAAATTAGATATGGCACAACAGATGATACATTCTAAGAAAGCAGTTATGGCCGCGCATTTTTGGTACATGCTTGGAAAAATTTATCCAGGATCAGTAATTTAAGAATGGTGCCCTCTTTGCTTTGGCGCTTAAACGGTTTGTGCACAAGCAGAGGTTGAAGAGGTTTCCAGCTCCAGTTATGGTCATCCCAGGGATCACTTCTGTTTGTGTGCCTGTCTGCATTCATCTCTAAAGGATAGAGAAGGTTTATTCTTTTGCAATATATGCATTCATGCAATGTATGTCC
>JAANSK020282614.1:0-10925 GCA_011763485.2 Isoetes engelmannii | reverse complement strand
GTAGGCGCCCCTTGGTTAGGCAATGATATGTATATACATGATCATTGGTGACGTGGCATCGTATTTATACGCGTATACATACGTGGAACGTCACATAACTTCTATCTCTGGAGTTCTTGTCCTAGTCCTGTTGGTTGAGACTGTGAATTTAAGAACCTTTCTGCGTTCTTGTGTTCATGATCTACTCTTGTCGCCTTTCTCATAAATTCTTTGCTCCAGATAGCCCGGTTGGGTGGAGAGCTTTGCCCTTGAGGGGTGGGTTTGATTTGTTATTTGCGTTTCTACTAATCTTTGTCTACAAATTAAGCTGCAGGGTTTCGTACTTGTATCAAGTGGTATCAGAGCATAGCTTCAATCCAATATCCTGTTGAATGGCCAATCGTTTCAACATTCCTGATAGCCAGTACCAGCAGGCTTTGAGAACTGCAGATTTAATTGCGAACCAGATTGCTAACCAAATAGCTTTGCCACCGCCAACATCCCAATTGGATCATCAGAATAAACTGGAGCAGATAGCCCTACTTTATGGATTCTTGCCCGTTCCTTCTCAGCAGTCTCAGTAGTCTCCGCTGCCAACTAATCCTCCACCAGTTAATCCATCTCCACCTTCAAATCCTCCAAACGTTCCTCCACCAATTAATCCTCCTGCAAGAATTAAATGGCTGGAGAAAGTGGAAGGTATGCCAACCTTTTCAGGGGAGAAAAGGAGTCCTCCTATGGTAATGAAATTCTTAGTTTCATGGGAAAGTTTCTTTGAAAGAGTAGGAGCAACCGAGCTGCAGAAACTCCAGGCAATGGACAAATATCTTACCGATGTAGCGAGGATATGGTGGCAAGGAAGGAAAAAGATGGCTCCAGTAATAAAGACCTGGCAGGAGTTCAGAAGATCATTTGAAAGTCATAATTTACCAGCAAGTTATTTCATAGACCTAAGAAGGGAATGGGATATATTCACACAAGGAGAACGAGAGTCTGTGTATCAATATACTAGCAAGTTTAATCATTTATCAATGTAAATGAACGGACTTAGTGATAAAGAATTGACGAGAAAATATATATCCGGATTAAGGGAAGAACTTTATGCTGAGCTTCGATTTGCCGAACCGCAAACTTTGGATGAAGCAGTACGAAAAGCAGAAGCTGCAGAATTAAAGTTCAATCCAAAGAAAGAAAAATATGATATATGGGAAGGATATCCCCAAGAACAGATTAGCAAAGCGGACAATGGCAAGAGCAATGGCAGTGAAGAAAAAAGAGAAAGTAAAACCAAGTATGGGAAGTAATCCGGAGCACTTGCAAAGATCAAGATGGGAGAATCAACCTGACAAATCTTTACCAAAGAAGACCGGATGCTTCTATTGCGGAGGGCCTCACCTCAAAGTGGACTACCCAAAATTGAATTCAAAAGGAGAACGAAATGAATGAAGTAATCGGGGTGAGCAAAAAGCAAATTCTCTACCTCGGGGGGATCAAAGAGAAAATTCTTGCTCTATTGGACTTACAGCCCAAATGACTCAACTGGAACAAATTCCGCCTGAAGCCCCACCCTGAATCTAGCAACAAAACGAATAAACAAGTCTCTTTTGCGGAAGAGGTTCAAAGGGAAAAGGGAAGGCTGCAAATTGGTTACTTAAAGTAGTAAGTCATTTGGTTACATTTAGCTCCTTTCAGGATGAAGATAAATTTATAGGAACAATATTGCTTAGGGCTTTTTTCTTGTAATCTTTGCAGTGCAATAAAATTTTTAGCCTAAAGGGCTGGACTCGAATATTTTTAGCCTATAGGGCTGGACTTGAAAATTTTTAGCCTAAAGGGCTGGACTCGAATATTTTTAGTCCAAAGGGATGGACTTGAATATTTTTAGCCTAAAGGGCTGGACTTGAATCTTTCTAGTTGTGGACTCAACTGGGACAATAACCATGGATTTGGTTATTTTAGCCTTTGATGGTTGGACATGATTCTTTCTGATTGTGGACTCAATCAGGGTTGCAACCATGGACTTGGTTGTGTTAAATTGCCATATATTTCCTTGATCGAGGACGATCAATCCCAAGAAGGGAAGGAATTGATATGGTGGGGCTCGGGGGAGAGGTTATCAGAAGCAAAAGAATGAGAAAGGGCCATGAACCAAGCTTATATTCAAATATCTAGGCACGTCTAAATTAAGCATGGCTTTGTGGCTATTATTAACATTTAGGAAGAAAGGGATTCTACGGAATTCTTAAAAGGCTAAAAACCTTTATCTGCAAAAAAGGTCCGCTCGTTATATAATTGGCCGAACTGTTAGTCTTAAGAAGAAGTGATCTGTGAATAACGGCCTGCGCTAGTAGATCGGATCTGGCTTCCGCGACCAACAGCTGCTTTACTTGCTACTGTAAAAACTAGGATCACACAGCCAATCCTGATTCTGGCTGCCTGCCTGCATAAGGATTTGCAATCGCAGGAGAACTCCAACTTCTGCATAAGGAATTGCGGAGTAGCCTTGGTCACTGCATAAGGATTTGCACCGACCACCCATATCTATCTTCTTCTTTAATTTCTGCCATAACTTCTATCTCTGGAGTTCTTGTCCTAGTTCTGTTGGTTG
Source organism: Isoetes engelmannii (assembly GCA_011763485.2). NCBI lineage: Eukaryota > Viridiplantae > Streptophyta > Lycopodiopsida > Isoetales > Isoetaceae > Isoetes > Isoetes engelmannii. The sequence continues at coordinate 8,338 of JAANSK020282614.1, read as the reverse complement.
AGACTGTGAATTTGAGAACCCTTCTGCGTTCTTGTGTTCAGGATCTACTCTTGTGGCCTTTCTCAGAAATTCTTTGCTCCAGATAGCCCGGTTGGGTGGAGAGCTTTGCCCCTGAGGGGTGGATTTGATTTATTATTTGCTTTTCTACTAATCTTTGTCTACAAATTAAGTTGCAGGGTTTCTTACTTGTATCAGACGGATTGCATTTATTGCCTTATCTGATCATTTATTGCGTTATTAAGTGTGTGTCTAGACTGTTTGTTCATGGTGTGTTATTTCTAGTTAACATGTTTGTATTTTATTGCTAATGAATCAACGATCAAAACTATTGCTAACTGTTTGTGTATTATTGCTAGTCATATCTTGTTTGAATCATATCTTGTTTGTATTTTATAGTGAGTCAACGGTCTTGTTAATATTTCATATACATTTATGGTAACAAGGATTTGCTCTATATTGCTTTACAATTACTTAGTCTTGTTCAATCATCACCTTTCTAATTATCAACTACTATATTATGTCCGTGGACCTGTTGTCAACTTCTCAACTTGTTGCTTTACTATGCTTAGGTTGTGAAAAAAAGCCCAAGTGTATTGAGTAGCTTTGATTAGGTTATTGAGTAGCTTTGATAAGCTTTGACGATACACAACTTGATTATGGCGTTAAAATGGGGACCCACCTTGAACAACACAAATAATCACAACAAGTTTCAATGTATTGATAGGTTGAGGTTGGGGCCTCCATTCCGGGTTTTCATTAACTTCTATATTATAGGGAAATGGAGATTGGGGCCTCCATTCCGGTTTTCAGGTGACCTGCTCCCAGCTAATGTCGGTCGCAGGACCTCGCCTAGAAATCCAGAATGGAGACCCCAACCTCCATTTCCTTAATACAAAAATAACGTGGCCGGTCCAACTTCATTTGATGGGGAGACACGTGGCGGCACCAAATTAACCATCCCAACGGAAAAAATAGCCCAACGAAAATAGCATTTTGACATAAGTTGGATAGTTTCCATTAGCAAATCAATGAAGAAATATCATACTAATTCAATTTTGGGGGTCTTGCGTATTCTGTACGCAAACGTGTAATACCGGTGTTGGGTTGCTTTTTAATCATTATTCTCAATTTTTGGTCTATAACAATTTCATTTTGGTTGTCCACGTGGTGGACAACTGAAAATATATTGCGAAATCATTTATATTGAATGAAAGCCCCCCATGGGCTTCTTTCTGAAAAGTCGATATTTTCCATAAAGAAGCCGACAGGGGATTTCCCTTATCGAATACCTACTTGAGGTTGAGGGTTCGAGGATACTATGCACGCTTTTGAAGCTGAGTCTATATAAACACCAATTTGGAAACAAAATTGACATAAGGGTACCTGCTTACAAACGGGATGGTCGATCGGTCAATGAGCATACCGCTAGGGGCAGAGTAGCTGAACAGCATGCCGATGGGCCAAGACTGGATGCCTCCAGCAACTCAAGCCCAGCTGATGAAGGAGGTGCACTTCAAAACGTGCACGTATAGAGGTAACCCATCTGGGACCCCTTTCCGATTTTGGCAAGGTAATTTCGCGACCGGCGAGACAGCATGCCGATGGGCCAAGACTGGATGCCTCCAATGACTCCAGCCCAGCCGATGAAGGAGGTGCACTTCAAACGTGCACGTATAGGGATAACCCATATGGGACCCCTTTCCAATTTTGGCAGGGTAATTTCGCGGCCGCCGGCAGCCAGGAGCGAAATTCCCTGCCAAATCGGAAAGGGGGACCAGATGGTTTACCCCTACAATATCTTAATCGGCGAAAACATTTGAGTGTTTGGCTATGGAATTGTAGTCTGATGAAGCGAGATATGGATTTCTTTGGCTGGCTACGAAGCTTTCGATAAAGCTTGGTTATGGCTTTTCAAGAAAAACTGTAATCTGTTGCAATTCGTTGAAGCAGGATTTGCTATTGAATCTTCACAGCTGCTAAAATTTCATGGCTGCTTACGATTAGGAAGGAGTAATTCTTGTGAATAGAAGATTTTGCCTTGAAAAACAAGGGGGAGCGACGCCGCTCACGAGCAGCTTTGCCTCCATGAGCCCCTATTTTTCAAGGTAAAATCCGCCTGCTCACAAGAATTCTCTAACGAAATTTTAGGGACCTTCAAATTCAGCGTTTCCTCCTGTTTTCCAGCAAGCCCTGCTACTTACCATCGCTAGCAGAAATCGACAAGAAAGCAATAGAAGTTTCAGATTGTAATAAGCTATCGATTTGGGCCAAAATTTGAAGGTCCCTAGAATTACAGGGAGAAATTTCCGACCGGTGGAAATTCGCTGACGAAAACAAAGGGGGCATGAAATTTGCCTCCCTTTTGGTCTTTCAGGCTATTTTTCGGCGTGGTCCTTTATGGCGGCGCCGCTATGCAGGGGAAGCAAGACCGCGCGCAGACCAGTTGAAGCTCGATAGAAGATTTCAGAAGGAAAAAAGGAGTCGTTTAGGGCTATAATTTCATGGCCCCTTTGTTTTCGGAAGCGCAAATAGCTTTTGTAATGACAGGTCGAACCTGTGACAGAGAATAGCTCGACTCGATTATCATTCCTTGATATTGGTACATGCTACGTGGTAGCACATAAATGCACTACCGAAAGAAAGCTGGAGCCGATTAAGATATTGCAGGAGGTGAAAGTTGTGGAGTATTTGTATGCAGAGATCCGGCAGAGCAATCTGTGCCAAGGCACAGGCACTAACCAAACAATCAGGAATTGGGTTCATGATACTGTTGGCTGTAGAACTGACGATGCAAGCCATATTATTGGCAATAATCAGGGTGGTCTCGGCGATGTCCAGTGGAACATCTTCCCCCAGAACAGAAACTTCAACCGTGGTGTCTATGCTGCTGACGTTGAGAGATTGGTTAACCTCGCCGTCCAAAATAATGGACTCGTCAAATTGTAGTTCCAGCTTGTTTACAGTAATTCTATCGAGCCTTATCATCCTATCCACTTCAGGTATTATATGGTTACTGCAAGTGCTTTTGCCAATAATGACATGCTCAATCCTTGAATGATGTAGTAATAACCCAAGTATGTTCTTGGAATAAATAATGTGTACCTCTCTATTAAATGTTTGACACAAGGTTTTCTTTTTCCTGGTCATTTGGTTGCAAAAAAAAGAAAAAAAAAATGGGGGGGGGGGGCTTTGGACTTCTACTGTGTTTAAGGATGATTAAATGTTTTTTTTTTCTATGAAGGTTTGAATCAAAATCATCTTCTTGAGGTTGACACGCAAGAAGGAAAGACTAGCCTAACTCTCCGTCGGATGCATTGGTTCCAAAAAATTGGTTCTGTTCGCCGCTTCACACACACAGCACAATACACACTTTCCCTTAAAAAGAAGGGCCATGAAATTTCCACTTTAAAAATGGCATGAAGTTTCTTAAAAAAAAATAGAAGCCCTACCTTCTACGCATCAAATTTATGTAAAATTGAATACCTACATTAACAACAATCTTGTCTTGCACCATTGACCAAATACCCCCTTAAAGCCTACTGAACCTACCCCCACCATTGTATATGGCTGAAATGAGTCCTTCCCCAATTAACTTTGCAACACTTTCATAACGAGAAACTTAGGGGACACACCCAAATGGGACCTGGCCTGAAATTTATGGGACCTGACCTCACCACTGTACATGGCTAAAATGGATCCTTCTTCCATTAACTTTACAATGATCATGACCACTTTCACAATGTGAAGCTTATGGGACACACACCCAAATGGGACCTACCCAAAACTTATGGGACCTGCCCCTACCACTATACATGGCTGAAATGGGTCCTTCCCCTACTAATTTTACAATGATCATGGCCACTTCCACAACGAGAAACTTATGGGATGCAGACCTAGATGGGACCTATTCCCACCACTGTACATAGCTGAAATGGGTCCTTCCCCCACTAATTTTATATTGATCATGGTCACTTTCACAACGAGAAACTCATGGGACACACACCTAAATAGGACCTGCTCAAAACTTATGGGACCTACTCCACTGTACATGGCTGAAATGGGTCTGTCCTTCACTAACTTTATAATGGTAATAGCCAAACAAGGCGGCCGGAATGGGTCCTTCCCCCACTAACCTTACAATGCTCAAATCGGTCCTTCTCCCACTAACTTTACAATGGTCATGGCCACTTTCACAATGAGATGACTGAAATGTATCCTTCCCCACTAACTTTACATGCTCAAATGGGTCCTTCCTCCACTAACTTTACAATGATCATGGATCATTTCATAACGAGATGATTGAAATGGGTCATTTCCCCACTAACTTTATATTGATCATGACCACTTTCACAACGAGACAGCTGAAATCTGTCCTTTCCCCACTAACTTTACAATAATCATCGCCACCTTCACAATGAGATGTTGAACCTGTGACCTTGGGCATTGCAGTTTAGGGTCTTACCACAGGGCAAATTGAGAAACATTTTTGAGAAATTGGGAAACCTTTTAAATTGGATAGTGCTTTGAAATTCAAAAAAGATAATTATAGTCTATGGGTCTTGCTAGAAGAAAAAGGTAGAATATTTTGGATTAGTAAATAAATAAAGCACCAAAGACCACGAACATTTCCCTTGACTTCCCTCTGTTTTTGAAAGTGAGTTTTGTGAATACTTTCCTCTACGGACTCACTTGCGAAATTGAAATTTTGTTTGATACAAATGTGGATCAAACCCTAATCGTCATGGCTGGGGAGTTCATGGGCTCTGTAAATCTAAATTCCTTAAGCATGTTTCACATGGTTATTGAAGCTTGACGTTGCACATTGGGTTGTCAAGCCCTTACGGAATTTATATTTGGTGTCAGGGTATTAATATTCAAATAGCAGGTCAATTTACCTACTAATTTTTATAGGCTTTGACAATGTAAGTACCAAAAAACTGGGGGTTATATATCGTTGTTTTAGAACAATGGCAGATTTACCAGTTGAGTGCAGAGGCTGCCATGCCAATATATGCCCTCATACTCTTGCAAATCTGAGCGATTCTAATTTCTAATTTTTGGACCAATCAATTTCTAACTTTTGTTAACAGAATCTAGAACGGACAATGAAAATTAGACTTAGGCCCAGATTCCACTGCGATGGATGATCGTAGTCGTAGGTGGATAAACCTGCAAGCCCCACGACAGCAAGGAAGTATGAGTTTTGAATTTCATTACCAGCAAGAAATCTTGATATGGATCTATTTTACTCCCGAGCAAGATCCCCTGGGAGTTTCTGCTACATGCTCTAAAATTTGCCACATGGGAAGATTGTGTGTTGTTATAGAAATTGCTGGAATAGATGGGGTCACAAGTGCGGAAGATGGCATGGTAATTTGCATGCAAGAGAGGAAGTGACACTGCTGCAGTGGAATCTAGACCTTAATTGAAGCCTTTGTAAGGTTGAAATCACACTACGGCTGACCCAATTTAATTACGTGGCCCAATCGGGCATGGGTTTGGCACTCAATCCATATCACTATGAACGGCCAAACCAAAAAAAAAACTTCTGCCACACTAGCACCGATTATAGCACAACAAGACAAAGACCTAAAAATCCAGGCATCTTTGTTCACGATGAATATCATCTCTTTGGACATGGTTGTAGGCTACCTTGCCCAAAATCCATTGATTTTCACAAATCTGCCATTGGATTTGCACCTAGACCATCTTTATCACAAAAATCTAGTGATTTTCAGAGATGTAACACTGAATCTAAATCTTTTTTAGATGCTTTTCCACGATTCATCACAAAAAAATCAAAAACTTCCAAAGATGGTGACCAAAATTCAACCATCAAAATCGATCTGGATCATCCATTTAATAACACCCTAGAATTTTATGAAGTAGCAATGTGTTATGGCTCCAATAAACCACTAGCCAAGATTGATCTCAACCGTTGTTTTATGGTTGTCTTTGGGGGCCTTTTAGCCTTCTTACGGAGTAGTTTATTTAGAATTAAAATGTGGGACTTTTTTCTTTTCACGTAGTGAAGTTTTATTGCAATTCTGCAACATTTGACCTTCACAATGTTCATCAGCTTTTAAAATGATATGCTAGATCAAATTGACAATCTAATTTAGGGTGTACTGTTGGAAAAGACAAAAGCAGTTGAGGAGGAAGAACTTTCCTGTTCTAAGAAATCTTAGCATGCTTCCAATCAACATTTGAGATTATTCTGATTCACAATTAAGACTGAGTTTTTGCAGTGCCAGGAAAAAAAAACTGTAAACTTATACTTGCAGCAAAATTTGAGGCATCCAATAAAGAAACATAACTAAGTGAAAAAAAGAAACCCATATTCTCATGGCAGAAAAATATACACGCATTGAGCAGACAAAAAATTATTGAGTAATGCTCTAATCCTCCACTAGTGCCTCCTACTTAAATAAATACCAGTCTTCCAAGGAAAAAATCTTCTTGTTGGTTGAAGTCCAGAGAAGAGAATCATGTAAGGGCATTTCTAATTTGTGAAGGTGGGACAAAGCATGCAGCAAAAGTTCTAAGAATGTCACATTTTTTCATCTCAGATTTTTCATCATCTCAAAATTTCAGGAGTCCTTCTTGTCGCAGCTCTGAGAAGCCTGATAATCAGCATTGCTTAAGACCATAATACCTAAAAGAATGAGCACAGCACCTACAAGCCACTTTAAAATTGATATTCAATCAAGTGTTAATATAATTAGCTAAGTTCATTGATCATTACAATACCAAAAAAAAAAAAATATATATATATATATATATATATTATAGAAGACATACCTGAATATGCAAAATTTCACCAAATAACAAGAACCCTGCGAGTCCTGAGAGAAGAAAATTCGCTGCAAAGTTGATAACTGTAGCTTGGAGAGATGAAAGGATCTTAAGACTGGTGACATAACAAGTCCACATAATTACATTGCACAACAGGACCCCAAAATAGGTTGCAACTCTCTGCACCAAGCTCAACTGTTCCCTGTTTTTTTCATCAGCTCCATTTTATCCTAGTGTTCTGTGACAAATTAAATTACGTAAACAAAATGGAGCTAATACCTCTTCGAAAGATGCACATTTAGCTAGCACCGCGCCAGTGGCAGCCGAGGCGCCTGCCGAAACAGCCCAAGGTAAACCTGCGCCCATTCTACTTCAATGGCGAATAGCGAATCCCGGTATCCGCCATTATAACCATAGGTCGATAAGTATCGAGCGTCGTAAATATCACACGGCGTCCTGTTTGAGCAAAAAAAAAATACAATGTTTTCTAGGACAACCGATTTTTTGTGTCTTATCGTGTTTGAGCCATATAGAAACAAAAAACACGCGGCGTTTTCTGGGTTTAAGCTGGCTCAAACAGGACGCCGTGTGATATTTACGACACTCGGATAAGTATTCCCATGGAAGCAATAAAGTCTCCAAGAGCTTCAATGGAAGAGAGAGAGAGAGAGAGAGAGAGAGAGAGAGAGAGAGAGAGAGAGAGAGTTCATTTAGGAGGGTTAAATGGATGGGAGTTGCTAGGAATTCGCATTCCTTGTTGGTGAGCCTTTGGTTGTTACCTTGTCACATAAAACTCAAGTGTGCACCGGTACGGAGCAATCTAAGGGTGGTTTAACGACAAAGAGCCTCTAGGTTTTCTGAAGGTCAGAACGAAACTTTCGATGTTCAGCTGAGCGCTCCCTAGGTGGGTGGGCTTAGGTTTAGAACCTTGCTTGCAGAGTATTGCCAAACTATTTTTTGAAGCCCAGGTTTGGACCTGAGTTCCTCCCAACTGGCTCAAATTTATGCTGCCAGATTTATCGACTCAGATTCGTGTTGCCAGATCTTGAAGTCTATTGTTCATAAAAACATAGTAATCGTGAATCCAGGCTTGGCATCCAGCTATGCTCATTCATACTGGTTCATGCGAAACCATCCTAAGTTGACAAAACCTAGAACCATAGTTTCAAGTTTGAGTCTTTCATAGAATATTTGTTAGTATTTCTAGAGTGAACCTTTTGGGCCCTTTATTTTTGTAATTTTTGTGGCATTTCCCAATGTTTAACCCATGTTTCTTGAAAACGTGCATGCAAGGCTCGATAGTGTCTACTTTAGGGTTAAAGCCCTGGCTTGGATTGGAGGAGTTGGATTGGTGTATTGTATAGCGAAACTTGTCAAATACTATAAGGTTTGAGGCAATGTACTAAATGGTGTTAATTTTGTACATGTATTATACTATTTTATAGAGAGAGAGAGAGAGAGAGAGAGAGAGAGAGAGAGAGAGAGAGAGAGAGAGAGAGAAGAGAAGTGAAGTGAAAATGTATTAATACGTCTTTTGAGACCA
>JAANSK020282603.1:0-10926 GCA_011763485.2 Isoetes engelmannii | reverse complement strand
GGAGCGCCAGGGCCCTCCTCCTCATAACCCCCCTCCTCGATTTTCACTCATTCAGCCTTTAGGCTTAGTTAAGGGTTCGCCCATCGCCGCCTTGCGGGGGCTGGGCTTCTGTCGCCAGACCAAATTCTTAAGTGTTTCGCCCTCTTCCTCTCTGGATCTTCATAGATTTCCTTATTCAGTTTCAAATTTATCCATTCTTGCCCTTCAATCGGGCGTCTGATACAGAATTGTGTTGCTGGTTTTTTAGTCAACGGCCAGAAAGGCCTTAATTTGTGTAGAATTGGGGGATTTGGAGGCAAATCTGCAGTGGGTAGACGGATTTGGAGGCCGGAACGGCATTAAGAGGTTCTGATTTCTTGCGTGGAATGAAGGAGGAGATTGAATCGCCAGGATTAGAAGGAGGAGCTAGTGTGAGCGGGAGATTATCGGAGGAGAAATCGGCGGAGGAAGGATTTCTGAGAGGCGAATGTGTGAAGCTGGATGAAGTGCCGAAGCCTTTTGCAGCCTTTGGCTCATACAGGCAGAGGCATGGAGAAGTGGAAGAGCACCAAAACAGGGCAGCCGAGGCTCCGGCAAAACTCGGGATAAAACTGGACCCCGTTATCATCCCTCCGGCTCCGGGCTCCCCTAGCATTTTCCAGGCCAGAAAGAAACCCCCCCGCCCCAAACACAAGACCCAATCGGAACTCGAAGCTGCCTGGGAACGGAAAAAGGAGCTCCTCGACCGCAGCGAGGCCGAGCACAGGGCTATCGTTCGATGCAAATCTGACATGGCTGATCGGCGGGTCAATAGCGTGCCACGTAGCAGATACTCTATTAGCCTGACTGAGGATGACATGGACGAGTTGCGTGGTTCCTTGGACCTTGGCTTTGGGTTTGGTTTTAGTAACCAAGGTGATCGTGAACTTTGGAACACCCTTCCAGCTCTTGAGCTCTGTCACAAACTTCACCAAGTTAAGCTTTCTGGCATATCTTCTCCAGTCTCAGTCTCTGCCTCATCACTTGATGGCGAAGATAGTCCCATGGACTCCCCTGCTCTGTCAATCTCTAGCCCAGGTATAACTTTTCTCTAATTCAACTCATTTTTTATTTTTAGTTTTACTTTTTTGTTGGGAGTAAGGGAGTTGTTGCCATCTTTAATTAGCTGTAATAATTTATAAGAATAGAATAGAATAGAATGTAATTTATAGTCCACAGAGACCAATTAGCCTATGGGACCCAAGCATGCATAAGCTTAGATAGGAGATACATGCATAAGCTTAGATAGGAGATACATGCATAAGCTTAGATGGGAGATTACATGCATAAGCTTAGATGTAAGCTTAGATGGAGATTCCAGAGGAGCTCACTCCTCACAAGTTAAATACTACAAACCTTTTGTTTCTTAATATCTGTGAATGAACCTTAGAACTCCACACAACGAAACAAGTTCATCTTGAGCCCTGCTATGTCAGATTATTCGAGCCAATTTCTGGTCCCTTTCTCGCTTAATAAAAGAACTGCAGTGCATTGTTGAAGGGCCCTAGCTTGGAAATACATTTCAATTCAAATTATATTACAATGTATAATATCCTATATACCATATCATATTAGAGTATCCTAAATCATTAGCATTGCCGAAGATTATATTATCAATGATATGTTAATTTTAACGACTTGTGTATTTTCTAGGTGATGAACCTCAGACTGTGAAGTCTAATATTAAGCGTTGGGCTCAAGCAGTAGCATGCACTGTCAAAAATAGCTTATAGTGTGAATATATTAGAGATGTCGACATGTTGATAAGAGTTAATGCCATACCAATAGACTTTGGTGGTTAATGTCATACTTATAAACACTAAACTCCGGTATTAACCACCATTAATTAACCAAATTGGATTTAAAAGAAAAAAAATAAAAGTCCACTGTGTGGATTTGGATCTTTCTTTTGTCCCATAACTGTGTCGTTAATCGGTTTTTCTTTTTGAATACACACTCTTTATCGCGATTGTTTTTTAAATTAATTTCGAGCACTTAGGTTAAGGAAGACTTCGAGGAATCTTCCTCGTCTAAGGTGCATGTTTCTTGTTCAATGAAAACGATTGTCCAAATCAATGGGGCATCAAGCCCTGTGAAATTTGAAATTTCGCATTTGATTCATCTGTGAAATTTCACAAATCCCGTGCTTTTCCCTGCGCTTCTAAGATATGGCCATTGACACGAAATTGACCGACCTGCAGGAAATTGAAACCCTGTGCTTTGCATTTGATTCGTCTGTAAAATCCCACAAACCTCGTGTTTTCGCCTATGCTTCTGAGCTATGGCCACTGACATGAAATTGACCGACTTGTATGAAATTGACATAATAAGTGGCCTACAAGTAGGTGGCAACCACTAGTCATGTGGAAACCACGAGTAGGTGGTCGGCACAAAAACCACGAGTAGGTGGTAATTAAAAACCAAAGGTGGAAGCCAGGTGTAGGTGGTAACCACGAGTTGATGATATTTCACGTTAAAGGAGTAGCCATAATGGAATAACAATGTTATCGATGGTTTTGTTATAGTTATGAAAGATTATTAGTTTTTTACTAATTCTTGAAGTTAACGAGTTCTATATTGTTATATTTATACAACTGAGGTCAGTTGCTTCCGAGAAGGGAGGGAATTGATACGATTTAAAATTAACATCATGTACAAAGCTCGGGGGAGTGGTCCACATGAATACACAGTGAGGCTAAATCATGGGAAGCTATAGATTAAAGGCTAGTATCTAAGATCAAAGCAATGGCAAAAGAAAAGAAAGACAATACCAACAATTTACATTGCCAATTTAAAAAATAGAATAAAATAACATTTTTATTGTCCACGGAGACCAATTAGTCTATGGGACCCAAGAAAACAGCGAGTGCATTATGGCCAGGATGAAAACATCCCCGCCCCGAAGGGTTTTCGAGGGAAAAACCTTATGAACTTGCTAGTATACTGTACATGAAGATGCCATCACAGCCCAAAAGGGCAGAGCTGATGCCGCTCGTTCATGACTTCCTGAAAATATGACCCAAGAGATCCCATCTCATCGGTGCCAAGCAAGAAATGGAGTGGTTGGTTCGGCACCACCAGCCGAGGATATCGTCCCCTAATATGTTCATAGGAAGGGCAGGTTTGCAGAGCATGTTGCTCGTCTTCAATGACCCCTTGGCTACAGCACTGGCAAGTCCTATCCTCACGTGCTTCCCTTGCCAATCGCCATGTTTCAATACGGAGATGATGCTCACCTGTGTGGATGGAGGCTATCAGCCTATGCTTTTTCATGGACAGTGGGATGCGCAGGTACTAATGTGGGCCTCGAGCGAGCGTGGGATTAATCTGCTACCTGTAGTGTACCAGCTTGACATGTGCTAGAGCCTCAGCGTCCCAGAGCTTGTGAAGGAAACAAGTGTCCAAGTATGTTTTCAATTCCTCTTGCTCCTTCTTTGTGCGAACTCGTCCGCACCTGTGTGCCTAGACATGCCACTGGGAGAGCCATTGGGCTTGTTTATCTTTCCAGCAGGCTTTAAGGTGCTTTGGGCCCATTGGCACTGCTAAGACCACCTTAGGTAGTCAGTCATGCTCCATGTGAACTACCTTCTAAAAATACAGGAGGTGACGGCACATGGCTACCCTCTGAAGTGGGAGGAAGCATGCTTCTTGGAGCAGTATTTGATATGGCACTTGATGGCACTATGGACTTCACCCCGAGTGCGCTTGTCAAGAAAGCCTTCTGTACCCGTTCAAGGTCACCCCATGTGATGGCGGATATGACCGAGCCCCAAACTTCCACCCAATACAAGAGAACTGGCTCAACCGAAGCCCTGAACATGCGTGACTGATGATCAACAGGCATACAACTCTGCCTGGTGACTACTGTTCTGCATGGCGTGTAATGCTTTCCAGCCTGCAACAACCCGTAGTCGGATGCAGCTATCCCAGTGCGTGGTAGTGGACAACTCTATAGGTGGCAGTCACTTCCACGGGTTGCCCCTGATACATGATGATCAACAGGCATACAACTCTGCCTGGTGACTACTGTTCTGCATGGCATGTAATGCTTTCCAGCCTGCAACAACCCGTAGTCGGATGCAGCTATCCCAGTGCGTGGTAGTGGACAACTCTATAGGTGGCAGTCATTTCCACGGGTTGCCCCTGATACATGAGTGAGGGTGGTCTTGGGTGACGGAAGGATGATACCAACAGTAGTTTTAGCCAAGTTGACTCGCATGCTTGTGTACTAGCAGAAAGTGGCAAGAGCGTCTAGGTGGCGCTGCATGTTTTCTGAGGTATGTGCCAGGAGGTCAACATCATCAGCGTAGATCAGTTGCATGATAATGTGATGTACCAACGGGGCACCCATTCCCCCGTGTTCGGCCATCCACTGTTCCAACTAGTCAGTGTAGAGGCCAAAAAGTGTAGGCAAGAGGGGGCACCCTTGTCGCACTTTGATACTGTTGTCCATCGGCTGGCCCGATGGCGCAAGGCGTCTGGAGCATGCCACATACAACCTGTATATTGCATTCTGCAGGTCTATGGGTGTCCTGCGCTTCTGCAATCTGCTCCACATCTTGTCCCGAGACACCATGTTGGCGAAGTCAATGAAACAACAGTAGAGGTCATGTCGGCGGTTCCCGCTGTCCTTGATGATGGCTCTCAAGGTGAACATATGATCAATGGTGGAGTGGCCAGGATGGAAGCCTGCCAGGGTGAGAGCACGGACCTCTGAGTTCTTCGCCCATATGGTTATCCACTCGATAATGGTAGCCAGAAGTTTTGCGAAGGGAGAATTGACCATTATGGTGCGGTAATTGGCCGGGCAGTTCGGGTCTCCGGTCTTGTAGATGGGGCAACCCCGCTGCAAGTCCACTGCGGCAGAAGTCCTTCTTGTAGTGCACTATTGAACATTGTTATCAGCACGGGTACCATTGGCAGGCCGGCCCGTTTGAGGAGTTCCGTCTGCATACCATCCAAATCTGATGCCTTCTCATTAGCCAGGCGCTAGAGGCTCATGATTACGTCGCCCACTGTTATGATAGGGGCAACCCCGTCTATGAGGGTACTGGCACCTGCCTGCCCAGAGGATTATACAACTATTGCAGGTACTGGACCCATTGTTCTGTAGTAATGCCTCTTACAGGCTCCCGTGGGTTCCTCAGCACCTCTTTCCAAAATCTCCGGGGATGACGTTCCAAGAGGCAGAACATTTGGTGCTGGCGCTCTGCAAGGTACACAGCCTTCTTGCCCTTGAGAAATCTGTGGTACTGAGCGATGGCCTGGGGGTGCTCAATGGGGTCATTGACCAACAGAGCTGGCGTTTCAATTCGTGGCATTCCTCATCAAACCAGCGATTATGAGGGAAGGTGGAGGTCCTGACTTGCCCGTGCGAACGACCCCTCTTGAAGCATGTGTTCGTGGCTGCCATGAGGATCTGGGTCAAGCAAGCGGTCTGTTGTTGCAGTGTGGGAAGCCAGAGTATCTCTATTCCTGTAATTTTTATAATAAAGTGTTGTCTGAATTTCTTCCATGTATTGAGTTCTTGTATTGCAAGAATAAATCGTATCATAAACTCTTGAAATAATCATTTGGTGGCAGGAAACGTGTTGTTTCTTTTCAACCAACTGCAATTCATCTAGGAAATTATCTTGGGGCAATAAAAACTCGATTAGTTTGCAGGTCACACAATCTCTTTCTATGACAGTTCAATAAGCAATAGAAGCATATTTTGACGAAGCAAGGCAAATTAGTAGTGCAAAAGCTTGATCATATTTCGTTGATATAAACATCTAATGGCAATGCATAACACCTAGTATATAAAAGATTAATCAAATACGAAGTCACACTAATTTCTCTTCCATTAAGCTGTATCTTGTAGCCAATCTTATATTCTGTCAAGTAAATTGTTTTTTGTGTTCATTCTACTTCCATCTTCATCTACCTTATGTTGAGATATTTCTCATGCACACCAAGTGGCAGTTTCCCAATTTATCGAGCTTATCCTTTTGCTTTTGTGATTACAAATATAAATTGCACAAGACATCAACAATGAGATTTGTTATCATAACTATGGAGTCTCTAAGATGTCATATAGGCTCTTAGACCATAAAAATTCCGGTTCTTCATGTTCTAGCTTGCATACTACAAGGGTTAATAGCAATCACCACTGTTCATCCTTCTATTCCTGTAATATTATTCATGTAGTCTGGAGCATGCTACCCAAGTCTCAAATATCTAAAACGTTAGAAAAGCTATGGCAACTCGTCCTTTTTGTTTATTTATTATTGCCGAAACAAACATGCTATAATTCAGACATTGTCGTCGGTAGTATAGTCAATGTTTAGTGTGGTAAATTTTATCGCCATCCAAAACCTCTTTAAGCCTAAAAAATCGTTCACCATGACTATAGTCATATGACAATACAATGAGACTAAAATCATCACCGATGCTGCTACTACACTAATTCTCCTGACACTGCAGAACCATCCCCAGATGTTGTCCCCCCTGCTACTGATGCGACAACTCTGCGGAGATCTACATCCGACACCTCCAAATAGGGACCGTAGTTGCATATGGTCTCCTACAACTGTCGGGGTTTTCTATGGCAAAAGGGGGATAGTCTGAACTCCATAGCCAGGAACATAGATCTTACTTACGGCAATCTGGGAATATGCTGGGCTACTTGATCTGTAGGGCTATCAACATTACTCGTTGTTGAATGAAACAACAAATCGCTACTATCGGATTGTCTTGGCACCTTCAGTCTCCCTCCATAAAACGGACAGGATAACCGTCCCATATGGGCACGACTGTAGAATTGGAGCCGGGACTCACTTTTAATGGTAGCATGCTACTTCCCACATGCGAAAGTTGATTTCTGTCATCGCCAAGGGTGTCATTCTGGAACTGATTCGAATTGTATTTTTGCTACGATTAGTAGGTCCTAGACGACAAGAACAAGATCTCCACACCTCCGGGATCGCTTTAATAGTATTATTTTACTACATGTGTCGTGGAAGGAGAACTGTACGATATGGTGCTGCAAAGATCGTACAGTACAATGTCATAGATACTACACCCTTGACACGAACTCGCACACCTATAAGGTAAAAGGAGGATCTTACAATGGCTATGCTGGTGTGTTATGGTTGAAAGGGTTCTCGTAAGGTGGTGCGTATGGGAATCATGTGACAATAGAGATAGAGGAGAAGACAAATGAAAGCCGGGTGGAGTGAAAGCTAAGTGTTTTTGTGAAGGTTGGGTGTTTGTTTCCTTTTTTGGTCCGCCTAGCTAGTGGTATAGCCTAGGTTCGATTATTGGGGACGTGCAACTATTGAGTATTTTATCATCTGGGTTTAGCTTGGGAGCATATTTATACCTGCTCGGATTATTTTTCAGCTGCAGCATATATAGACATAAATATATTAACTGGCCTCTAATATGAAACTGTTTTTCTGTGTTTGTGTTGTTCTATGCAGCATTGCAGCATTTATGCATATGCCCATCTTCATTGTGTGCTACGGTTAGTAACGTAGGTGCTGCTCCTTCCCTAGAATACATCTTTCATTTTGACAACTTAGAAAAATAAGCACCAACCTTTTGGACCAAAGAGATCTTGCACTGAAGACACAAGCCCATCATAAATACATATTTCTTTGATTGATGAAAAAAAAAATAGATACATTTCTACTACTAAAAGGTGTTTTTTATATTACTCTTAATTTAAGTGCAAAACAATGTGCGAAAATAAAATAGTCTCTCCAGAGCTATTTCCTCATAGTTTCATGCACACGGACAACTTCAACACCATTTGGATTCCCATCCTGCAAGGAAAAATAAATCAGAATGAGATGCTATTGTTCAGTTCTTATCAGAGCACAACGATCTCACCTTTGCACGAATGATAGTAGTTCCAAAGTAGCCTCTCCGTTCATCTGCATAAACAGACAATCTTGATAAGAAACACTTAAAAAATATAAGATACTCGTTATATGTGAGTTGAATAATTCCAGTGCAACTATGCAATGTTGTAAAGTATTCAGCTTCTATTCCTATGAAAGAATGTTCATTCACTTAACTGGATCCTATTCAAGAAGATGTCTTTCCTGCTAGAGCCATAATGACTAAACCAGCATCACTACTTAAGAGGATAAAGCAAAGCTATAGAACTTACTTGAAAGTTGCTCCCATGACTGCCATGTAACATAATAAACTCCTTCAGCTAGTTTATGCTCATGAACGCAGTCCACCCAAGTTAAGAAGTTTTGATCTTCAAGAATTCCATATTTTGATCTGGCTATCTCTAAAGCTTCTGACATATCTCGCTCAACTCCCCAGGGATAAATCATGGTTGCATTCTTGCCCTGAAATGAAAGGCCAAAATATAGAATAAGAAAAATACTATTTGACTTCCATTCAAACAAGGCAAATATATCTGCAGTAATTTAGATAGTATGGTAAGAAATTAATTATGATTTCAGTTGACGTAACATTTTCACGAAATTGGAGGGCAGAAACGATGTGTCTATGGTTTGAACGTTTTGGACAAAGGTCCCTGTGTTGTTTGCTTTTCTTCTGAAGCAAATAGAGATAGTTCTCCCAATGGACAAATGATTTTAAACCTCAAACTTCCCGGCAAACCACCGCATAGCAAGGACCTCTACTCTAGTTAACTTGAATGACATCAAGGCTGAAGCATGGAAAGGTGATAAATATTAAACACCCATACAGCATGCTTGACATGTTACAGTTTATATGCCTTACTATCACAGAAGTTAGGCGTTGAAAACTGGCATCTGTATCAGGCACGTCACCAGTGAGCCACATCCCAAACAAAACTGAGAACTCAATTATTTCTTTTGTGGCCGATCCATCTTGAGCCGTTACAAGTTCATCGGAACATTCAACATCATTTTTTAATCTCTTTCTTGGAGAGATGTGAGGCCCGAGCTCAAAATGCTTCAAAGCTTCTAAAATACCTCCAGCAGATTTATGGCTGGAAACAAAAGCATTTCCTTTGGCTTGATTCTCCTTGTGCCATTCCAAAAGTTCTTCTTGTGCATTGGCAACCTGTTTTATTGGAAATCATCATTTGGTGAGAATTAATACCATTTCAAGTGAAACTATTTACGAATATATGAGTATTTATCTATTTAAAATTGCCTTGATAGGAAGAATGAGAAATTGGCACTCAAAAACTGCATTTAAAACACACTCTCAAGGAAAAAACAAATGACAAGTTTACGTACAATAACACCTTTGACATTTGGAACAGTAAGGAGGTCTATATCATTTCCAGAGTCTCCACATACAAGAACCTCCTTAGGCACCTGTTTTCCTTCCTTTGCTTTCCTCAAGATGTATGCAAGTGCTTGACCCTTTCCTGCTCGCCGTGGGAGAATATCTAGGTCAACACCGCCACTGTAAATGATCTTGGCATCAAGCTGTTTAGCACAACTGCAAAAATCAGAACAGAAAGTGGTTTATTATTATGAAACATACAAAACAGTTGACATTGACCAACAAGTTCTCACCTTATGCTCCTTGAACTTTGTTTTAAGACATTTGATAATGTCTAGTGCTTGTTCTTTCACCACCTTGAAGCTAACTTTATGCGGCCGTTGCTCTGTACCCTCCTGTATGTAGTCAATATACTCAGAAGAGCTTGAGAAAAGCCAGCATGAAACTATATGCACATGCTGATGCACAACCAAAGGAGAACCCTATGTTCACACGAGATTGGACCCCAACTTTTGAGCTCTAGAACAAATAGAAAAGTTCATATAATGTTCAACAATTGTAACTGTATATGTCCCCATAAGCAAACTTATGAACACAAAGATATTTCTTAAATGCATTCAGATTCAATTCTAGAAGTACCTGAAAGGTCAACGCTGGAATTTTTTTTGCTTCTCTGATAATGATATTGGCATCCCAATGCTCATCCAGATAACCAGCCCATCCTCGGTCCGGCTGCAGGGCCGGGCCATAGAAGATTTCTGTCCCAACGGAGAGGATAGCTATGTCTGGTGTCAGCAATGGGACCTCCTTCCTAAGTTCCTGATACTTCTCTGGAGATCGACCTGAGTTATAAACCAATGTAGATGACCTAGAATACTCAGATACCCACAATGCATCAAAATCCAGCAATGACTGATGGGAAGGGTCATTGAGATCAACCTACACAGCATAATCCAAAAAGAAGAAATTAAGTAAAGCCATCATGCCGTTACAAGTCCAAACGAAAATATTGCACTCATGCATACCAATGTATTGTCCAATTCAGTAACAAGCATTAAATCTGTGTCTGATTGATCCACAGATTGTCCCGAGTTTTCAATTGCGCCTGGAGCCCGAAATCTAGAATTTGATCGCATAAGGAAGCCTTGCCGGGTTCTACAAACGGGTTGTGGGGATTTGAATTGGGCAGATGATAACGGAATTGAAGTTTTGATTGGGGGGAAATGGGCTGTGATGGAGGGAACGGAGGGCGCGGGAATGGGTGTGAAGGATGAAGACAGCCTCGTGGCTAAAAGGGAAGAAAGCTTTGATGACATAGCCATTGCCATCGCCATCGCCTGATAAGCTTTGGGCAGTTAGTTAGAAAAGAAAATGAAGTGCCCCCGGTTCAAGCTGGCAGTAGGTACAGCTCTGCTTTCCAAGTCATTACACGGCCCAAAAATATCTTTCTCATAAAAATAGTCAAAAGCACGTTTGGGGAGTTTGCATAGAACTAAAATGGATTTGCATAGAACTCAAATGGATTTGCATTTAGCAAGTGTGATGTGTTTGGAGGCCAAGTATACGTATAAAAAATTTGGTTGATTAAAATTATATAATGTGGACTTTTTTTAGGGAGCCCTTGTTTTCATTATTAGATTCTGGTTGTATATTTCAAATGAAAGTAAAAGTATTAATAATGTT
>JAANSK020282602.1:0-20491 GCA_011763485.2 Isoetes engelmannii | reverse complement strand
ACCCTTGGGAATTTCTTGCTTTGGAAAATAGGAAGGTTTCCAAGGAAAATAGGAAGGGTTTCTCAATTTGAAAATTTCTAGGGAAAGTAGGAGGGTTTCTACAGCATTAATATTTGCAAATATTCACATGCGTAACTTACCGACAGTCCATTAAAGCGGCACATCTATCAAGGATTGCATGTCACCCTAGAATTCAAAATTCAAAATTTGAATTTATATTGTAACTTGAAAAATAGGAAGGGTTTTCACATGCTGGAAAATAGGAAGGGTTTCCACATAAAATGATTTTATTTTTTTTTGAGCCATATCCTACATGTTTGAATCATTTTTCCTCTCTTTCCTTCAAGCGGATCCAAGTATCCCAAAGGGTACATTCGCCAGTCACAAAAGCCATGAGATACACAAATCATGGAAAGTTGGTTGAGTTGCCAGGAGAAGCTGCAAATCCATACAGAATCTCGTCTTCTCTTGCGCTTGACATTTGAGAAATTGCTCTACATCATGGATGTGAAAGCAAATTATTTTCAGAGCGCATGGCGAAGGCGGTTTAGGGTGCTTGCCTATATGCCTTACTTTAGATAACATTAAGAAGGTATGGCAGATGGGAGCCAAGTTTCATAGCATTCCAGAAGATTATGTGAGGCAACACATTGCAGTATGTGGATGCAGTTCTCAACACGAAGCATGTGAGGCGACAAGATAGTACTATACTACTCCTTGGATAGTCGAGTGAAGCAGTTACAGGCAGAGCACAAGGTCAAATTGCTTTGTCGCTATACTAGGAATTGGATGAATGATATGACACGTGTTGATTACATGTGTCATCGAGGGGGAAGTGCACGTAAGCATGGGAGGTTAGATGGAAGGCAGACAAGAAAGAACTTCAAAATAAGATGTGGGTTTGTCTTTGCACAGTGATGTCGATCAATCCGAGTACAGAAAGTTCTGCCACAATACACATTCGTGTTGGGCACGATGGACACAACCCAAATTATGAAGATGATGAATAGTCTCGGCCCTTGCATCCCTCTGTTGCAGAAGCAACAACTAATATGATGCTACACACGAGAGATTTTCAAGCTGTATGGAGTAATATGATCGGGAGAGGAAAGAAGTTGTACGACACTGGCATACTGGTTGAGAAAGCCACTTACCGCTTCAAGGTGGCCCACGAGGATATATGATGTTTTGGGTACCACTTTCATATAAAAGGTACTTGGGCTTGAAGAAACTGGGCCTTCCATCTCCATGGTAAAAAAATCCATTGCGTTGATTATAGAATTTTCTAAACTCTAAAACTAGATTATCCATAAACAATAGCTTTAAATCCAAACAAATGAGTATTAGATGATAGATATGGTGGCAGAGACTTACCAAAGTCTATTCAGGGGCAGTTTCAAAAGCATCAGAAGGGGTCCGCAATAATTTGCCGAATTAGACTTTGTGAACCCTCCCGCAGAAGCAGATAGAAATATTGACTGAGATTCGGCCGCTACTTGAACTGAAACTTGCCTTGCCAAGGCTTCTCTTACACAAAGAAAAGAAAAAAAAAACATACCTAGGAAAGAACTTGCCCTCCACATGTAAGAAATTGGTTTAACCTAGCTCGCAAATGTCCTAAATCTCCGCTTCAGAAATTTGGAGACGTTTGTATAGAATTCTATGAGTTTCATGCTTCCGGATTTGATCAAACAACTTTCAACAAATTCCAAAAGTTGATTAATTATTTACCAGGGAAATCCTTCTTGGACTAGATTGAAGCAGTTATAGATTGATAATGGTGAGATGAACAGAAAGCTCCTCCGAATCGACATCGGGAAGCACAAACAAGCTTTTTCCTGAGAAAAAAAGAAAAGGGTGTCTTCCAGAATACTAGTCATAGCAATTGAATTTGCCTGAATTAATGATTGGAGGAACTTAATTTGCCTGAATTTATGAGCGGCGGCCAAAAATTCGTTCTGGATTTTATTTTCTTTGCGGAAATCCTTCCGGGCTTCCTGCATGTGGAAACCCTTCTTGGTTTTATGGAAAATAGGGTATTTTAACCCAAATCGGGGATATAGTTTGAGCGACAAGAATATCCATTCTATTTTGTATTTTAAAAGTGCTTCCTAAAAAGGGAATCCAAATGTGTCAAGCAAATATTCTTCCTTCTAATTCATCCTCAAGAATGGGCATTTCTAGTCACTTTGTTTTATGCCCTAAGATAAGATAAGATAAGATAAGATAAGATAAGATAAGATAAGATAAGATAAGATAAGATAAGATAAGATAAGATAAGCTGCACCAAAGAGCCCAATTCTTTCATTTCCAAATCTTGTTGCTTTTGCTTATTCGAAAGACTTAAAATGGAATTATAATCTGTTTGAAAATATGAATTGTTAAACATAATTCCTACTTTGTGTAACGTTAGGGGCCAAACAAAATAATTGCCCAACAAACAAGTCATGACTTGGTTCCTTAGTGTTTTTGTTAGTGCAGCTTGGGGGCATTTTCACGCCAGTCAAGCGCCCACTAAGCATCCAATACTAGAAAACTTATTTATTTTTATCTTTTTTTTTTCTATGATTACGTTAACGCTGAAATTTTGTATTTCAAGGCGCAATGTTAATACTTTTTAGGGAAAAATATCAAAAAATTAGAATTAAAATATTTTAAAATAATACGTCTCTAGAAAGCACCCACTAAGCACTATGTGTCGTTGAAACAAAAAGTGTTCCCCACTTCCATGCTTTGACCTACAAGCCAAACCTATAGTCCATTAATAATAATGTTCAAAGAACAAACTAGATGATCATTGCATCCCCATCATGCATTTAACAATTCTACTTAATAGGGTCAAGATCTAAAATCATAACGACTATGCATCTACATTCTTCATGCGTTTGCCAACTAAGGGTTGTTTCGCACTGACTGTTATGTTATGTTAAATTGCTAACTAAATTAAATTGATTTTTATTAAGGAAAATTATAAAAATGCCCTTGTATTTATTAACATTTATGAAAATGCCCTTGTATTTTCTTTTATTATTAGAATGCCCCTACTTATGCGAATTGCTACAGTCCTTATATCTGGCATGAGAGGAGCCCATCTGCGAAAACAGTTCCAGTAGAAGATCGCTTTGCTTCAAAGGGCAATTTCGAAGGAGATCAAATTGATTTTGAGAATTCGGAGCCCATTTCAGAGGTGATCTGCTCGAAAACAATGCCTATTCTAAAATAGAGTATTAATTTAGGGCCGTTGCTTCCAGTCAGTAGATATTTCGGTGGAGTTCAAATTGTTTTTCTATACAGTCTTCAAATTAAGCAAAGCCCATAGCTGAAAAAATGCAGAGATGGGTGCTGAGACATTGGGTTTTCAGAAACAAAGAACCGGAACTTCTTGTTCTTCCTATGAGCTCATAAAAAAGGATAATCCTCAATTTGGCTATGGCTGTTCTAACTATTCCGGCAACCAAACCCACAGAATTTCTTGGCCTCAAACTGGCTTCTCGCCCAATTTTTTATCCAAATTCTCAGAAGATCCAAGCCTGGGCAAATTTGAATAATTAAGACATCAACCTCTTCTCAATTCGGAAACAACGTGATGGAGAAGTGCACAAGGGGATCTTCAGATGTGGAAAGATGTATAATCGTGTCGTATGAAGCTTCGAAAAATAGCAGTACTCCATTTCCAGCACACAGAATGGCTATGGCACAAATAGGATAGAAAAGGGAAGCTCAAAGCTTGATTTGAGCTCTTTGATTGCACTGCTCTTTGCTTGCGTAGAAGAATTGTAGGCCCATTCTTGCTTGTAGAAAAAAACGTAGGGGCATTTACATTATTTATAGAAATACAGGGATATTTTCATAAATTCCATAAAATATAGGGGCATTTTTATATTTTTTCCTTTTTATTATCATGGAGACCAATCGACCTATGGAAAAAAGCGCAGCAGACGCATTAATACCCAGGTTAAAAAAACCCCTGCTTCAAAGGTTTTTCGAGGAAAAAATCGTAGCAGCAATAAGATTGCTGACAAGCTGTACAAATATACATGATGAAGTATATAAATATACACATTAAGTGGTTGTTTCGAGGAATATCTGAGCCCTCATATCCATAACCTCTTGGAGTTATGATCCTAGTGATCGCACTGAAGTGATATTTAGTATCATGTGTAGCGGCTGGTCGGGCCTGACCAACAGAGCATAACGTGTTCGAATCTGATTATATGCCATGCAGCTCTGAAAAGTGATATGATTGATCCATTCTTCTGCATAGACTTACAGACTCAATCAGCAAAGACTGATATAATCCCAGGACTTCTTGTATTTAGGGACAAACTCTCCACCCAACTGGGCTCTGACTTGAGAACACCGCAATAATATGTCTTCAAAACTGCCTACAACTGAGAATCCAATAGAATCCAATAGAATCCAAAAGCCCACCATAACCTTTCGGCATCAAAAGAGAAAGATCCGAAAATGGCCGAAATGACTGTGGCTTTTGCTGTGTTGCTAGATCACGATGCTGAAGGTCGCGACCCGTCCCGTTATCAGCCATTATGTTTTTAAAAAGCTAATATTTATAACATGGTTAATTCTTTTTTGGTGATTCCTAGTAGATCAGAATAAAAGTCTCGAAAAGCTTCACAAAAGGTTTTTGTATTGAATAGTCAGTGTGCCACCTTTTTGTGACACCTCTGGCAGTAAGTTCTATGGTCCCCTTTTCTTTTGTTACTTCAAGAATGCAACAAAAAGTTCAACATTAGTTTATCCCATTCATCTCTTTCCTTCCTTGTCATATTCAATTCTTTTTCAAGCTTTTGCTTTTCACCCATAAGAATATAGTCAATCCTATTATTATCAATCCAATTTTGAATTTATTTCCATTGTTTTTCTCTTTCTGGTGGTTCAGTAGAAGCATAAATGTTGAGAACTGCAATATCTTTCCTTTCAATCTGTAGAACTGCAGCTGTCCACCTATTAGAGGGATGGGAATATGTATTACTACATTCAATACCAGACCAAATGGTCCAGATACCTCCAAGTGTTCCATTAGCAGGTGACCATACTAAGCCTCTCTCTGGTAAGATCCATTCCCCTAATATGGCTGCTTCAAAGGCTGGGAGCCTATGTCTTGTAAAAGAATAATTTGAGCTTTCATCTCCTTGATGGCTATTAAAGCTCTCTTTCTATTTCTCATGTTCCATGTTAGAATCTTCATCAAGCTGGATATTTCTTTCTTTCCTGAACCCTTAGATTAAGGGCTCTTGGAGAAGTGGACTTTTTGTAGCCTCTTTTAAGAGGTATTCGGGTAAAAAGCTTTTCATCCTTCTTCTCTTCATTCTCCTGGCAATCAGGTCTTATAGGGCCATTGACCTGATTGAGAATCAGGTCCATACCCTGGCCAAATGGGCTTATAGGATCAATGAGTTGGTTAGAATCAATTCCCTGGCCAGTAGGATTTATAAGTTCATTGATCTTAGTCAACACTTGGGCTTGTGGTCTTAGAGGGACAAAGATCTCATTGGTCATACTTCAAATGATACTTCCAGATAGACATTAGTGGCTCCACTTTGTGCAGATAAATCATTACCTTAGTACATGGACTTATAAGGCTTTTGGCCTGAGTCAACTCCCCTGGCCACATGGATTTATAAGGCCTTTGGCTTGAGTCAACTCTTGGCCATGTGAGAGTCTCAGATTTGTTGAGAATTGTCCTCATCAACCATTTGATTCATCAACCAAATCTTCCATTGGAGATCTTGTGACGAATTTGTATTCTTGTATCTTTCCCATAGGTTTTTGTACTGAAGTCCAGTAATTTTCTAATGGGGTATTAGGAACCATTTCAATACAGTCCTCCTCTTCCAATTTACTCATCTCAGTTTCAGTTGAGAAGATATCCTCCCTTTCTATCAATTCCAGTAGTTCATCCTACTTATTCCTTGATTCGTCTGGAGTGTGAAATCCATCATAGAGGGGATAATATGGGAGGGAAGGATAGAGCCTTCTCCCTTGACTAGCTTAATACCACCTGATAAAATATTAGAATCTAAGGATTCTGGATATTCATTTATAGGAGGCAGCACTGGTTCTTAGATCGTCAGAGTGCTAGCTCTAACCAAACGTGCTGGAGTGATGATCAATCCCCCCTCTCGCACCACATCCTTTCCTTTATTTGGGCATCTAATCCCAGGGGTTTCACCTATTGTAATGGGGATACGCCATGTGCGTTGATAGGGTCAACAAAAACCCATCCGTAAACGACTTATCTAGGGTTCAAAAAAACCCTTGTCGTATGCATATTACACTAGATTACCCCAAAAAAACTCTGTAATTTCGTACGTGTATACATACGATTTAAGTCCAAAAAAATCCATCTCAATTAACTCACATGTTATATACGTCTTGCACTATGTAAAACCCCTAGGCATCTCATTTCCTGCGTCAACTAGGGCTTGCAGTATCACTCTGGTTAAATGGATTAACTAGGACTTTGAACTGCCTTGACAACTGTGCTTCCTCATCCTTTTGTTCTCCTTCTTCATTTGTTCCTATTGTTGTAACTGCTCTCTAGCTTTGCTTTCCTAGCCTTTTCGTATGCACTACCGTTCCTATCATTTCAGCTCTTCCTATCTTCCATCCTTCCAATTTCTTATCCTGGTTGACAATAATGTATGAATTAGTACACTGGCTGGGATCACCTTGCTTGGGAACGTGGACTGTAGTAGTCGTACCCTTTGGAGAGCTGCTTCATACATTTCCCTTTGCATACTAAAGTCTAAGCCCACATAAGGCGCAACATCCATTTTCCTTCGCATACTGAAGTCTAAGCCCACATACATTACAGGGTGAAGGCATGCCAAACCAATTTAGGTTCAATTTTTGGAATTTCCATAAAGCCCACAGGGTGAAAACATGCCAAACCAATTTAGGCTCAATTTTTGGAATTTCCATAAAAATCATTATAGAAAACCTGGGATGGAATCGGTTTTTATATGTCTAGTTGCATCCAAATCTTTGAAATTTAAAAGAAAATCGTTATAGAAAAGCTGGGATGGAATCAATTTCAATATGTCTAGTTGCACCTAACTTTTTGCTGCCACTACTTCACACCCAATACATTCGCCAACTCCTTGAAACAGATCCTTGAAAGTTACCTCGCGCTAGGACTAAATCCTTGAACCAAATAAGAGGGTGGAAATGTTGCTCTAAATTCTAGGCATCGACTTTTGCATTCAATTAGAAGCAAAATTGGACTAAATCCTTGAACCAAATAAGAGGGTGGAAATGTTGCTCTAAATTCTAGGCATCGACTTTTGCATTCAATTAGAAGCAAAATTGGGTATTTGCCTCGTGCAACAATGTTCCTTGTTTTAAGAAGAATTTAACGGTTGTTTTGTTCCCCGTTCTACCACAAAAAAATGGGGGAGCCAAGCCAGCAGATTCCAGATTTATCTATCCTTAAACCCCTGTCCTTGCAGGTTAACCTGATCTAACCGTTGCCTACCGTTAGATCAACCAAGGGTTATATTGCATAATCAGTCGAATATGCTTTTTGAAAGAATATCCTAGAGATTATTGTTGATAATCTCACGAATATGCTTTTCCAGTGAATATTCGAGAGATTATCACTCTGTACAAAAGGATCGTTGAGTTTTGTAGAAGGGATCGTTGCTCTCTTCCGGCAGATCAGTTTCATTTTAAACAGGAAGATTAATCGATCTGATTCAGGATCGATTCTAGATAGGTTGGTTTGGCATCAAGGCTTGGAGAATCCACCTTGGATTAGAGCGTTTCTGTGAAGGTTGGTTGTACGAGTTGAAGTAAAAGGACAGCTGCTGTGATAATATCTGGCAGTCCGGTGTTCCACGGATAGAGGCTGTAGAGAAATCGGGTTGTTCAGGGATTTTCCAGCATCAGATTCGCCTTTGTTCTGGCATTCGGCAGGATTGCCTAAAACTCTGCAGCGTTGTCCTCTTCAAGGGTTGTAGCATCCTCTGTCCAAAACTCTGTAGCATCCTCTATCCAAAACTCTGCTGCAGCGTTGCCCTCTTCAGGGGTTGTAATAGCCTCTGCCCAAAACTCTGCCAGATGTGATCTATTCTGACATGAAGGGTATTCTAATTTGCAGAGTAAACAGGATATCCTTGGCATGCTAGATTTGCCTCAGACTTACCATGGCCTCCGGATTTGCATCACAAACTTCAGTGTTGGCCTCCGAATTTGCATCACAAACTTCAGTGTTGGATCTACTTAACCTGCTCGAACAGGGGTTTTTAAGGGAGGCAAACCCTCCCATTTCGCGGATCATGGCAAATAACCCTCTCGGCCTGCCGGCCTCGAGGGTTATTTGCCATAATCCCCTCAAGGAGAGGGTTATCCTCCTCATCAAAATCGATTCCTAGAATCAATTCCTTTCATCAAAATCGATTCCTAGAATCAATTCCTTTCTAATATGGCTAAGTTTACTCTTGCATGCCACATACAACCTATCACAAATTTGGACTCAATCCTTAAGTCTAGACGTAACAGACGGATGTTTAAACCAATATAAATTCCTGTTGGGAAGAAAAATACTTGCAGCGCCTTTGCAATGGCTCAAACACAAAGTCGATTATCTATATGCATTGTAGCCCCAATAGACACAATTTAGCCCCCCGGCGGCCTTGGTTGCGCGATAAATTTCTTGTTATGTAAAATGGCCTTGGGGACAGCATTCTGGGTGTTCCAGAGTGACTGGAGCACCGGGAGTCCCATTAAGGGCAACCGGTGTTCAAGTCACTCCGGAACACCAAGAATGGTGGACTCATAGCCCATTCCACATCATCATGGACGGATCTTCAAGCTACAATGGCATAAACGACCTGTTACAGCAGGTAAAATCAAGAATGGGCAAGCCCATTTCCATTATAAAATGCAAGAATGCATAGCCGATGTGCAAGAATGCACAGCCAGCCGGCATCCATGACGTACAAATAAAGGTATGTGGTCAAGGAGACATTGACAGATTTCAATACATGATTTTTTTATCTCTTAGGATTTATAAGCACTGCCATGCATGAATTTCAAAATTATCAGCTGAAGAATAGACATTCTTCACGAGTAAGAGCATTCTAAATCAGCTGCATCTCATTTACATGGCCTGTATTAAACCATCCACGACCCAAGACTAACGAAAAAAAACACCAGGCACAAGTTTTCTAAATTATTCAACCCATGCCAGGGATCCTGCAATGAAGATACTGTTTGGTAATGTACCCGGACATGGTGCACAATACGTCAATTTTCTCCTGTAACATAACATCAAGAAGACGAAGGTTAATAAACTGAGCCAGAGAACAAATACTATGAGTGTGATATCAGTACCTAGGAATGTCGATATCTGTTATGTATATGAATCCAGCTACATTGCTGCTACACCAAAAGCAATGGCTAAGTGCGTGCCACATTCAAATTATGTCTTATACACGTTTTCTAAAATTGAACACTCCTACCTTGAAAGCACTTGATCAGGATCCTTGGCATAAGATACAGCCAGAACTGCATGTAGAAGGTCCCTACTAATGGTAACAGGAACTACCCTTGTAGGATCAGCTGTAGGTTCAGCACCAATAGGAAGAGCAGACCTTGGGGCCTGTGGACCACCGCCAATTCTAAAAACTTGTATTTCATTAAAGTTCGCAACTGACAGATGTGGTAGAAGTTCATTTGATATACCATAAAAATATTCCTGTACAGCATGCAACAGGTTAACCACAAAGCATACAAAAATCCTTTGAAAATCATAGAGAGTTGATGATGGATTCAGTGAACCCTTTTATCCGTATAACTAAAACCATTAATTTACCTAGATCAGCAAAAAGGAATTCTACCTTTGTCCTCGTAATCCGAGTCCGTTGTCGATATTTAGAGTTACGTGCAACCACACCACCAGACTTGTGGAGTTTTATAGTATCAACACCAGGCTTATTCTGCAGCACACTGTGTAGCATACTGTATAGCTTTTCCTGCACACAAGGCTCTTGATATTATTATATAGAACAAGCTAGAACATCTTCTGAATTATATTTACCTGTCCAAGAACTAGAACAACATTTGCATTGAAAGCATCAATGGCATGTAAAAGCAGCTGAAAAGAAGCAGTAGTAAGATAATAACTCAAAAGGCATGATCAAAACTTGAAAGCAAACATGTCAAAATAAACAATTTACCTCATAACCAACCCCCTCAACCCAGCCCATCGTGTTTATCACCATTCCAGCAGCCCGGGTATCAGCATTTGATGCAAATTGAGAGTCAAGTACACGAGCCAATTCTTTTACAAGAGCTTTGTATAGGTCTGGATTTCCACTGTCCGGCCAAACCATATCTTAGCAAATTCAAATATTAACGAACTATGGAAATCTTAGAACAGAAAACAACTGAATGCACAAGGATCACCTTGGAGTAGTATGGCCATAGAAGTACACAAATGGAGCATCAACAGGAATGCCTTCCACAGGGTCAATTGGCATCTCTATTGGAGTAGCAGCAATAGTTCCCGGAATAGTTATAGAGCCTTGTCCTATGTCTAGATCAACATACATTGGCCTCCAACCTTGCCTTGCTGCCCATCCAAGTAACATTCTTGTTAAACTGCTCTTGCCCGAATCAGTAGGTCCAACAACTATCACCCTTGGTCCCTGTCAAAATTACATAACATAGCATGGAAGCTTCAAAATAACGAATAATTGAACACTAACACCAGGCACTATAATAAGACTTCTTTCAAAAAATTGACATTTGCAATTTTGAGTCTCCATTCTTTGGTTGCTATTCTCAAAATATAATTGATCGTAAGGTGGTTATACTGTGTATCTGTGCTACATATTCTAATGTCTGAGACAGGACCCAAATCAAGTAAATTTAAAATCTGACCTTATATTTTATCCTAGCCCACTTTCTAGACAAGATCTTATTAGCTGAAAACTAGAACTTGAACACTGCAATCCAACTGCAAATGATTCTAAGGTAATTGAGCTAACACATCTGAGATTATTACTTAATGTAGACTTATAGAGGATCCATTGATATTGACATTGACATTGACATTGCTATTGTGAGTAGCATGTATCGGAAGAGCTTGCTAGGCATGAAACTGAAAAGTAGGTAGAGGATACAGTTGCTGCGAAAATTGCTCTAGAATCTTGTCCACAGGTGGAGGCAAATTCTCTCATGAAGGATGGAATTAGAAGATGGAAAACAAAGACTAATTTCACCTGAAGGTCATATTGCAAAACTTCAAGAAAAAAAATGACGAAGAATGAGATTGAACAAGAGAAAATTGTGTTCTTTAAAAACAGGTTGTGGGAAAGAAAAATCCTTGTTTATTTTGCAGGCTGATCTAGAAATCTAGCTCCAAGCAACTTCGTCAGAAAAGATGAAATTGGCATTTGAGAGGGAAGCTTGAATTTCGTCCTGAGGCAACTGAAACAAAGAGAAAAGATTGCACTTATTCTGGCTAGTACAGAAATAAAGGTAAGTGCACATGCTAAAGTCCTGGAAGATTCCAGAAATCGATGGAAAGTCAAGGAATTGAGGTCCATTTGATAGATGGAAACAGCATACCAGAATCAAGCTGGCAGTATGATGTTAAAGGCATTCAGAATCTCTGGAACAGGATCTTGCCCAAAAGAATGGATATCCTAAAATTCGAGAACATGGCTGCTATAAAGGAGATTTTTTGCTTTTCTGCCACTAAATTACTGATATTCAACAAAATCATGGTATTTGAAAATGACAGTAAAATAAAAACAAAATGATATCAAAAAGACCCCATTGGTTTTTACTACCTAACACCTAACAAAATTGCAAATGATAATACCTGTGAAGCATGTTGTTGGCCTTCTGATGCATCGCGGGCCTTTTTCCGCCTATTTTCCAGCACCGCATGAACATTGACATAGCTTACCATCGGTGTCTGTGACGTAAATTCCCAACAATTCCTGTCATACCATGTTAAAACGTTTCAACGGCATACTGCCAATTATACCAGAGGAAAAAGAAAAGAGACTGCGAAAAGATTTGGTTTAGCACCTCATCAGCAATGTAAGCCACTTCTGAAGGCCCTTCTATTTCTAATGTAGCTCCGCTCCATGTGAATACCTGTCAGGCACACAAAACAACATATGATACAAAACTACAAAGGTTTTCTAGTTCCAGCTTTCCACATGTATGTCTTTGACACAACAGCTCTACCTCTTTATTAAGCCCTAGCAAAAACTATTTAACCCAGACTAAAGAGCCTAATAGGGACATCTACATCCAAACATACCGCAAACTTTTGAGCAGGAGGGAATGTGATCCAATAAACAGGTGGAAGCTCAGTGCCAAAAACCTCGGCTGTACCAGCAAGGAGCTGCATGCGCAAAGGTGCTTCCATACCAACTTCGACTCTGAGTTCACTCTCTCTTTGCAAGGTAAAACGCCTTGTATCAGATCCTCCGGAAGCTGGTGCCACCACAGAGGCAGCCATAGGTCCTCCTCCTGCTGCCATCTCTAAATTAAACCATGGCCACCGGAACCTATTTAAATTCCCCTTCCTACTATAATTGCTTGATAGAATTGTTTTCGGGGTTTCTTTATTTTTTGGGTTGCCTGTAGGGGGGCAAACCTCTTGCTGGAGGGGGGATTGGCTCGTAGAAGGCCCCGGTTTAATTGTGATAATATTCTGAGGAATCTTTTCAAAGTGCTGATATTTTACGGTTAGGATTGTTTGGGGTTTTCTTGGAGTCAATCAACACTTACACTGCTTTGACACTTGCGTGTGCGGTGGCTATGCTAGCTTGAGTTTTCGACGTCTTCACGGGCAGCAGGCAGTGGCGGCTGAAGCGGAAGCATTGAATCGGACATGGTGTCTTGAGGTTTATGGTTGTTCCTGTTATGCTATTAGGGCTTAGAGTAAAACCTTAATAAACGAAGCATCATATGGTAGGCATGTAACCAGGTTGGCTTTTAGGGTATTGTTACCGATATCAATCAGCCATACGAGCTGCGAGAGTGGTCAGTCAGGAGTGCAAGATGGTTGTCTCTCAATATGGAGATATTTTTGTTGAGTTGTTGCTTTTACAGGTTGATGCTTGGTTTCTGCCGCTAATTTGAATCTATCTTACCTGATTGTCAGGCAGTTGCTGTCAGGCAACGTAAGCTAGCTACTTCACAGGGGGGTGTTGAATTTTGCTCAGAGGTTGAAGTTTTGCTCAGAGGTTGAAGTCCTTACATGTGCTCAACATCGCAATGTTGTCATGCTCATTTGATACTGTATAGAAGGAAGCCCAAGATTACTTGTATATGAGTTCATTTGCAATGGTTCTCTAGATGCTCGCCTATATGGTAAATCATGAAAAATTCTATAAGCTACTTCGATTTTGTTATTGCCGTTTGTTGTTCATGTAGCCTTGATTAGCTAACAGGACGAGGTTGGAACCCTCTAGAGTGGCATTCACGCCACAAGATTGCTATTGGTGTAGCAAGGGGGTTGAGATACTTGCATAAAGAATGTCGAGTTGGTTGTGTAGTGCACAAAGATACACGTTCTATCAATATACTTCTGACACATGATTTTGAGCCTATGGTACATAATCTTCTTTTTTAAAAAGAAAATTATGTAATCTACATCTTGATTCTAGGTCTTTTTCATGTATTCTTACAACTTGGCTAGACTTTATGAATCAACATCGATTTATCTTGCATAGGTGGGGGATTTTAGATTCGGTGCTTCGAATGGCTCCCGTAAGGGACTTGTGCAGACAGCATGTTAGTGCAATCCATCTCAAATGGACCCAATTAAGGTAGACCTATGCATGTTAGTTTGAAACAGCATCAAAATACCATGTTTAATCTGCCTTAGGTAGCATCAAGATAAATACTTTGGAATGTTTTGGGGGCATCAAAATGTGTGCTCTTGAGTTCATGGTTGCTTTCTCATTTGTCATTGATGATCTATATGCTACTATTTGAGAAATCATTTCAACTTGAGCAAATTCTACTAAGTCTCGGCCTTTTTAAATATAATGACCATGTAATTCTGAAGGCCAAGAGCATAAGTCTGTGTTGCATCTTCAAATGCTTTTTTTTATGTCTTGTGCAGGTCTAAAATACATGGAGTTCTAATATACATGATGTTTGGACTGGTGTAGTTTCTCTAATACAGATCTGCACAATTAACAACATTCCCCTTACTAGAATGTTGTTAGCTTGCCACTTTTTCTTTGGTGTGTGAATATAGAGTATTACAAACATTAGTTTAATAGTTTCTATTTGTATGCACTTTGAATTGTACAAAATTCTGACATTTTAGGTTGCCTATTGTATTCAAGAAACAAAACAGGTGGAGTATTTGATTTTAAAGAACACCACTCTAGCTCATCGATTGCATATGGAGGATGAAGGTTTTGTAGAATTTGTGGCACATTTATTACAACAAAGGAGACTCTTCAACATCCTTGGCTCTCTTATCCATATGAGCCCATCTCTTCCTAAGATTAATGTTGGCATCATGATCTGCATGGAAATGTGAAAATTTTCCCTTCTATTTGTTGCTAATCTTTAGTGACAAGAAGCATTCACTCTACTTCACTCTACGTCCTTAGCAATTAGAAAGATTGGCTTCTAAAAATTGGTTGGAATTGTCTCTATAATAAAATATTGTTGCTGATAGGACAAGTATGTCCATTTCCTTGATATTTGGACATGTATTCTACTATGTACTCAATATAAAGGGTTCGCCCTCCCGGGTTCATTCTTTGCACACTAGAGTTGGCAAACTAAAGAATATTATGAAATCAAAGCTTTGACTGGAATCATAACCAGATTTACTACTATATTTTTGCAGTGAAAGCCTGGCTTTTTCCGCTCGATGATAATCAAATGGAGTAGCCGCCACTCTTTGATATATAAACTTCTATGCAACACATGGGGAAACAGTGTGAAACCACCACACCAGTAGTGTGATAATAAAGTGGAATGGTTGTCAAGAGTATAAGTCTACCTTGCATCTTCAAATACTTTTTTTTATGCCTATTGCAGGTTCAAAATATGTGGAGTTAAAGGATGTTTGGATTTAAATTGGTTCTCTTTCTCTGTACATCTACCATCAATCTATATTTTGTTAGCTACAACTTGGTTGTCCTTTCCTCAATCACATATAATAAATTGGTCACGGCAGTGGTGTCATACTTTGTGATCTTAATATAAGTACAATTGTTTTACAGGATTCAGAGATATAGAAATAGTATGTCTAAGATTTAGATGCCATTGTTGATAACATGCCCAAAAAAGTTGTAAGATGCAGGATTTAGAGATATAGAAATAGTATGTCTAAGATTTAGATGCCATTGTTGATAACATGCCAAAAAGTTGTATCATGTGGATGATGAGATTGACAAGAAAATTGAAAACATAAGAGAGCCCTTGGAACAACATACATTTAGTGCATGTGTCATGAACCTACGCAAAGAATAAGGAAAATACGTAGAAAATATGCAAAAAATACGCAAACAATTGGCAAGAATCTAATATATGATCATGAAATCAGCAATACAATGGCCCGAAGGCGAGCAAGTAAACGAGACAGATGCCTGGAAGGCACAAGACTGGCGTGAACCGGAAGGGTTCGACAAGAATGAGGCTCCTCTATATATATGTATACCAACGGTCCAGATCGTACCACTCCAATGGATGAGACCTTGTCAAGTGTCGTACATGCACATAGGTTCCAAAATGATAAGCTTCCGTCTCCAGGTGGACAATGTGGAGGCACTAGTGATGAGCACCATGTGAGGTCTTGATGCAGTTTTCTTCATAACTTCTGGCTCGGGTGTCGGATTCAAGTGATTTTTTGTGCGTTGGAAAGCTGGGGATCTGAGCTTTCCATTGATGTATAGGTTTTATACTTTTGGTGAGTCTAGCTGGGCCAGATTTTGGATTTTAAGATTTCGGCCACCATGACAAACCCTAGTTTGCCAGCTGCTAGATTTCGTTCATCAACCACGGATGCCTCTAAAGTGGTAGGTAGTGCTGCTGCCTCTTCCTCTGTGCAGAAAATACATTCTTCTTCGCCGCTTCTTAACCTACCAAATAATTCCCGCCTCAATCCTCTTGCTTTTGTCTGTTCCTGTTAATGTCAGTGTGAATTTGCAGCACTTTCCACTTCTTGTTAAATCTGCTGATATCCCTTTGGTACATAATTATGTGGGTCAGCAACCCACTTCTTCGAACATGGTGGAGGAGCATAATATGCATGTTAATGAAGCAGTACATGAAGATCACATGCTGCTCCTCGAGCCTGGCAAACTTCTGATTCTGTGGCAAGGGTTTCGCGCATGTCATTCTCTGATTGGATTCAGAAAGATATCTCTCTGCAAGTAACGAGGAACATAGTTCGATCTTTGATGTGTTTAGAGCTAAACAAGATCAAATGGCTTCTCAGCTTCATTTAGAAGACTTGTTCTATGAAACAGATTGTAGTTCCTTTGTCAATGTTGCTGGGGTTCCTTTGGTGGAGATTAACCACGAGTCTCGTCTTAAATGTGCAGAGAACTTAGCAACACACTCTATGATTAGTTATTATACATGTGGATTTTTGGATTACAACAGATTATCTCGATGGCTTCCTCGGCACATTTCTCGCATCGGGCTACCTGCATATGAATCATTAAAGAAATTAGGCAAGGGCTTCTTCTTGATAACGTTTAATAGTGCTGAGGCAGTAGAGAAGCTAGTCTCTCGCGGTGTGGATCCTTTGGGCACTGGTTATGTCCTCTATCAATATTACACACCTGGGTTTTCTCCTGGTATGCTTTCAGCGCCTAAGATGCCTTGCTGGTTCTCCATTCCAGATTTGCCTATTGATCTTCTTGCTCATGAGTTCTTAATAGACATTGTTAATGGCGTGGGCATGCACATTTCTCACTCTATTATCAATGGTCCACGTATTTGTGTGTCTATCCCCATTGATCAAGCAATTCCTAAATGTGTTATTGTCAAAAGCGGCAAGTGGTACAAGAAGCTGACGTTATCTCTCCTAAATGGTCCAGAACTTGCTTCAATGTTTCTAGATAAATTTCTTATATTTAATAGTACTTCCTCACAGTCTAGACCTCGTGGACCTGCTCCATCTGCCACAATGCCGCCTCCTACCAATGTTGTCTCATCTAGAGATGAAAGTGTTTTGACTCCCTCATCTAGGGTTGATCCTGCTATCACTTCATCTTCCTCGTAGTCTAGACCTCGTGGACCTGCTCCATCTGCCACAATGCCGCCTCCTGCCAATGTTGTCTCGTCTAGAGCTGAACGTGTTGTGACTCCCTCATCTAGTGTTGAGTGTCCCATAATTTCTTCTGTGATTTCTAGTACTGAATTGTCCACTATTACCCCCTCAATTACTGTACTTCCTATTATAGCTCCATCTCCCACTGTAGTCTTTGCTCTGCCATCTCAAGAACCCTCTCTTGAGATGGTGCCATTTAGTGTGTCTAACAATGTTTCGAGTGATATGGATGTGATAGAATCATCTTCCTTGAATCTAGCTATGGTAAGGCCACAGGAAATGACAGTTCATCCAGATGTTATGGAAGCTATTGTGGCTCCTCTATGTCATCTTCTTTTGTATTCCAGTCTTTCACCACAGATTCCTAAGATAGTTGTGGAGCATGGTGATGATTGGAGAATTGTTACACTCAAGAAGGCAGCTAGAAAAAAATGACCTTCAGCAGTCATGGGTTCTTTAGAGGATAGTCATACTAAATGAACTTCTGAGATGTACAGGTAGCTTTGCACAGTGGAAAATTTTCTACCTTTGAGTTTTAAACCTGTCTCTCAGCTTATTGTACTTTTTCCTTGATTGTTAATGAAATCTATCTCTCGTCCTTCAAAACTGCCTCAGATGCCCCGAGAGCCAAGAGCTAAACCGCCGAGTGTCAAATATGATTCCAGTGAAATACCCCAACACCGCAAAGGAAACCAGATTCTCTATGGTCTGAACATGCCGAGCATGATGTTTTATTATTGACCTGATGCCCACAGGTTTTTCTTACAGCTGCAATAACTTGCTCTGCATCTGCGACTAACTTGTCTTTCAAGGGTCAAAATTAAAAAAACTGTGAGGGAAGAGGAAACATTATGCAAAGTGATGCTTTTCATAAGTCCCTTCAGATCACGTTCTATGTACTCAGTGACCGTGAAGATGCTCTAACTCAGACACATTCATTTGTAAAGACGAAAGATGAAATATACTCTGCATTTACCACAAACCCTTGGAATGATATGCGATTCAAATGTGGAACTAAAGAATTTAAAAATACCAAATCGTACCTCTCTGATATCGTCTTTTTTCACATCATGGAGATTGCTGGCTTCGAAGAAAGAAAATACTTAGGCTCTTCGCTGGAGCCATAGCTCCAGAAGGCGCATAACTCTTAGAACTCCGGAAGGGCATGTAGATTTAGGATAGATGAATTGAAATTGGATACTGGAGCTGACCGGAGGCCAAACGGAAAGAAAAAATGGGAAAGACAGATCGAAGCAAGGTAAAAATGGAACGAGATGCTCCAAGGATCTGGGGAATTCGTAAGAAAGCTTATTTTTTCATTATGCTTTCACGGCATGCCCTCTTATAGCTCTTGAATGAGATCTATCTGCCATAAAAAAAACTAGGTATTTGTCCTCCTATTCTGCATCATGCATCAGTGTGCTTTGCTGCAAAAACACTCCTCAAATCTGATGCTTGCTTGCCTGCCTTTTGTATTCGGGCTGAAATCCTAATGCGACTGCTCTACCGGGATAATCCAGTACTGTGCTGAAACCGGACCGTATATGATGCTAAATCGGATTCGAAGATGGCTTTTAAGACCAATGGCGCAAGCTTGAGAGATCAAGGCGAGAGCATTCTTTTGAATGGGAAAATGGTTTGGAATCCAAGGGAAAGGCAACAAGCACAGAAGAGTTGAAAAACCTAAAGATAGCGTGCAAGTAGGAGAGGGGTCTCAGAAGAGAGAGGTAGAAGGAGACACTAGTGGAAGGGCAAGAGGCGCAGTACTGCCAGATCTACAGGAAAAATAAAATTCAGAGCTACAGGAGGCCGGATGGAGCAACCCAGTGGCTAAGCGGTTCTACCAAAAGCTGGACCAGAGTTTTCTTTGCAAGATGTGGGGTACCATTGTTTTCGATCTGCAAAGCGCCTCCAAAACCAGATCTGAATGCCTTGAATCCGATCTGCTCTTCTTGCATCCCGCCTGCCTCTCAGTTGGATCCGCCATATCAGTATGCCATGCCCAACCACAAGAAAAACACAGTTTGTGGAAAGAGCCGGCTTCCATGGTCATTTTTGCCAAAGCGTTCTGGCCTGGCGCTTCTTAGCCTCCTCACTTTGAGATTGCATATGTTCTTTCTCGGCCTCCTTATGCTTAAAATTTTCAACAGCAGCTGCCTCGGCCCGCCGTTCAGCTTCTTCTTCCTTTTTCTTTGCAGCCTTTGAAGGAAGGGATTCCAATTTGTCTCGCCAAAAGCGCTCCTCCTTGTCGTGGGCATCCTCGGTCCCTTCTGCAAGCTTCCATCTTCTCCAGATCTTAACCGCTTGATGCTTGATTCCCCTGAGTTTTTCCGGCTTCCATGGCCGCCTAACTCTCCGCTTTCCAAATCGGACCCTATTGGCAATACCTTAAATCCTTATTCTTGCTCTCAATACCTGATTTCGGCCGACTTATTACTGTATAAGTGCTGCATCCTATAATCCGAAGCCATAGCCAAGCATTGCGGCGACATAATCTCTATATTGCGGCAGCGATGAAGCAAGAATCGTCTTGAAACACAGAAGAAGCACGGATTCAAAAGCACATAATCTCTCCCTTGCTCCTTTTTTAATCTCTCCCTTGCTCTTTTTTTAATTCTAACAATGGCAGATCGGATTAACAATGGGCAGATCGAAATGGAGCTTCGCTTTGCCGAGAAGATCAAAGGGGAGGCCAAGGATCGAGCAAGAACCTACAACAGAAAGCACAAAGGAGCACAAAAGGTGTTTCTTGAATTTGAATTTCGCTCACGTGTGTTTCTTGACATTTGAATTTTGTACTTTTGTTCTTTCTTTTGGTATCAAATATAAAAAAGATAAAAAAACTAGCAGAAACGCAGGGTTGGGGAAATGGTAGGATAGGAAAAACAAAGAAAAACTAGGAAAGAAGAAGAGAGGAAGCTTTAGTAAGGAGCCAAACTAGGATGGGATTAAAGGTCAGTATAAACCATGGTTTGATTTCTTTCTAGCAAATAAACATTTGAAACAACTAATGGATTTATGCTATTTTTGTACCATGTATAGACTATTCGGGTAGATGAATGTAGAAGGCTTTTGTATGATGAAACAACTGAGAATAGGAATCTTTTTGCAGTATGGCAACAACGGAACAACCCAGAAGATTTGTATGCTAGAGCATGTTCAAACAGATCCTTAAGCCGATTCAACCAGCAA
>JAANSK020282601.1:0-31923 GCA_011763485.2 Isoetes engelmannii | reverse complement strand
CTTGCTAGCTAGCTTAAAATGAGCAAGATTTGATCTTGCTAGCTAGCTTGAGAAGAACCTAGAATGTGGCATGCTTGTTAGCTTAAGAAGAACCTAGAATGTGGGATGCTTGCTAGCTCTTAATGAGCAAGATTTGACCTTGCTAGCTAGCTTGAAGATAAGCAAAAATGGGACATCCATGCTAGCTAGCTCAAAATTCTCAAAAGAGCTTGAATTTCTCGAATTAATGAATTCGTGCATAATTGTAGAAGTTAATGTCCTCAAGGCATTAAATGTCTCTAGGTAGACATTCATGGCCTATAGATGTCCTTTCTGAATATCGATCTTTGGGCTCTAATGTCTTCTGTCTTATAGAAAAAGGGGGAATTAGTATTTTGCACCAGTTTCCTGTGATGATATTCTGATATTTTCCAACTAGCTTGTGCACACCGAATAAAATGTAGCACATATTCCTTACCTCCAATGAGCTTCATCCCAAGAGACAAGTAACAGTCGGATCTAGGCTGTAACATCAATTTTGTCATTCAACGCATTAATTGCAAACATCTATTACTTTAATCTATATTTGCTGCAGACCTTT
Source organism: Isoetes engelmannii (assembly GCA_011763485.2). Taxonomy (NCBI): domain Eukaryota; kingdom Viridiplantae; phylum Streptophyta; class Lycopodiopsida; order Isoetales; family Isoetaceae; genus Isoetes; species Isoetes engelmannii. Next base: position 31,343 of record JAANSK020282601.1, on the reverse strand, counting down.
GAAGATTAGCTAATCAACTAATGTTTTAAAACATAATTGCAAATCTTATAAAATTTGGATATTGCATTAGGCACTAGGATGGGGACATGGTGGTAGTCATAAGACATAGAACTACCCCACTGTTTCTAGTATATATAATTTTTTGGCTATTTTTGCAAAAAAAATCAGAAAATAGGTTAAAAAAGGGGGTAAGATGATGTTCTCTATGTAACATTTTTTTTTTTTTTTTCGGTTGGATGGGCCACTACATTTCAACACGTGTATGTAAGAAGTTGCATTTCAATAACATTACACCACAAAACAATCTGCAGTAACTAACTCGAGCGTCGTAAATATCCGATGCTCTCATCTTTAAACCATAGGTATATCCGTGGTATATTCGGGTTGTTGTCATGTTACACGGCGTTTTTGTGGACTCAGGCGGATTTTTTGTGTTTTAAGGCTGGCTAAAACATGCCCGGGTCCATTATTTACGGCGTTCGCTAACTAACTGGGCCAAAGTTAGCACACTTTTAGTTTTACAAAATCAAGCAAGTAGATAAAGTAAGTGGGAAGTCTGTACTTTGCTCTAATATTATTAACGGTCCTTTTGTGCAAATGATGTATATTTTCTGTACTTGCCTATATTTTTTGCTTGAAAAAATGAAAGATTCGATTCGATCCTTATTTACAGGGAAAGATATTGTTGACCTACAAATATTTTAATGATGTAATTAACCTAATAAGTCCAAGCACTTAGGAATGGCGGCTAAAGGCGGCCTGAAATGGCGGAGGGCCAAATGCACTGCACCTGATAAAGCCAGTAATTTTTTCGCTCAACTTGGAACGAATATTTTGAAATTTCGAATCTTTGGACATAGTTCTAGAGGCCTTCGTGTTCCTCGTGTCTCACAGTTCTGTTTAAGTGTGGCTTTGTCATGCTCCAATCTTGTTTTAACAGAGAATATATTCTCTTGTGCATTTGCCACAGAGCTTCCCTCTTTTGCCTCCATATTCTGCTTAAAGCTTGGCCCTGTCTTATTTGATTTCCTTTCATGTTACTATTTGGTACTTTTAATGCCATCCAACCTATATGTTCACGTGCCATTATGGCCTGCAGATTGCAGAATTTGTTCCTACTACTCTAATCTTTGTGTTGTTTTATGCCTTAAACAGTCTAAATTCTGTTTCTGCACATCCTTACACCCACTGCATTGAAACAACCATCTTCAGCTTTGCATTCTAGCTTTGCCAATCCAACAGGCAAATAAAACTAATAAGAATTGCATTTTTTTAGCATGGGTATGATGCTGCCTTTGTTGTTATTTTAGTTGTTTGTATGGCAAGGAAGGCATTCTAAAGTTAAATAGACGAAGGAGAACATGCCATATTAGTTTAATTGCTTGTGTGCTGATTCTTGTGACATAAAGGAGTTTGATAGACAAAGAAAATCTGCATAGATCATTACCATTTTTTTAAGCAGATCTTTACCATTTTTTAAGCTGCTTGAAACAGGCTTTTACCAACATGTCCACTAGCTTCTCCAAAATATCTTGCTTTTGTCATGTCCTGAATGGACCTTTGAAGCTTCATCATGGTGTGGAAGTGGTTTCATAGATAGGTGGAACTGATGCTCGAAAAGGCAACATGAAATACGGAAAAGTATGCTACTAACACACTCAACATGAGAGGACACATGAAATAGATAAGCGATAATGTTCCCCAGATGAGGCCACTGACCAGGTCCAGGGTTAAAAGAAAACATAATTTAAACGGACTGCCTTAGAAAAAGGAGATACTAAACTGATAGGAATCTCAGCAAGGAAAAAGATAGTTTAAGTGGAATAAAATGCCTTAGCAAAAGATGCTAGAATCTGAGCAGAGATGAAAGACAAGCAGAAACTTATGGACTCCATGTCAAGCAGCTATTGATGCACAACAGAGGCAAAGACCAGCAGGCCTTATAGGAGAAATCTGCCATTCTTGTCCATTCTTGGCTTGAGGATCATAGACAAGAGTTGGACAGTCTTTTGTGGGAAACAAGAACAACTTCCCATCTAAGCTGCCCAGGCAGAAATTGTGCTTCACACTACTCAAAATGGGCATGCTGATTCTTTTCCACACATTATCAGCCTGATTAAATACCACAAGCTTGCGTTCGTCTTTCCACTCAACACAGTAAAGAAAATCCTGCAAAACGGTATGAGTCACCACCATGTTACAACCACTCCTTATTTGTTCCCATTTCTTAGATTTAGGATCATAGACATCTATCTGGCGATGATTGCCTATGATCAAACTAGAACGGCCGCCAAGGATGTGCAACTTGCCTCCCAGAGCACATGCAAATGCCCCCCATCTAGGCCTCTTCAGTGGCAATAACTCGGTCCATCGGTCCCTTTCAGGGTCATACATTTCAACGCTAGCGAGGGACTCATTTGCCCCTTGCCCCCCAACAACATACACAAGACCTCCAAGAACTGCACAAGCAAAATCTGACCTTGCAGTGTGCATGCTTGCCACTTTAGTCCACCTAAGAGAAAACACATTGATCAGAATTTATAAAAACCTCAAGAACTATGAAACAACCCATAAGATAAACTGACTTAACAACATACCAGTTCAAAGCAGAATCATATTTATACACCTCAGATGAGACAACAGCCTTGTTTGCTTTCATGCACAATCCTCCGATAACAAAGAGCTGCTGATCAATCACAGCATAGTTAAAGCTGTTCTTAGGTCCTCCAGGCATAGGAGGAAGACTACCCCATCTGCCCTTTGAAGGAATATATGCACGCCATCTAGTATTCTGAACATCCTCAGATACCGTGAGTGCATAAAGCTGTTCCTCGAGTTTCCCTGCACCAGTTCTTGTCTGGTGGAAGTCTTTACTCTGGATTACTTTTCTCCAAAGTTTAGACACAAGCCCCATAGTTGGAAATTCCTCGCGGGGAACAAGGGCCAGGCACAACATGGCAACATCATCTGGAAGACCTGGGATGATAGGGTGTTCTAGATAATAAGGCATGCCTCCCATTCTGTAAGTGAATAGTCAACTCAAACACTAAACAAATTGGTAGACCTGTTCAGGCAGAAGAGCTATTACTTTGATGTTCATGGAGAGACTAAAACAAACAGATCGGTTTTAACTTGATTGTTGGGAAAAGGATAGACCTTCAAAACAGGATCTTGAAGATCTGTTTACTGTAATTGCTATGAGAACCAGGAACCATTGTTGACATGAATGGTCGAAAAAGACCAAGAACGTTTACTACTATGAATAAAACACTTTGTGGGCAGGGCCTCTAGAGAGGAGTGGTGGATAGCCAGTTGTTCCAAAGTCGCACAATATTCCTTCAATTTGAGATGTCCATTCCCTTCCATTCTATTCTCTTCTTTCTGCAAGCAGACCAAAACTGAGTTATGAAAAATATTTCGTACAAGATCAACCAAAACAAACACAGAAATTTCATGGTTAGATGCATTGTGGGAATTAAAAAGTGCACCCACCAGAGGCCAAGCGCCCTGTTTTATAAGAAATCCAACTAGTATAGTCTGTGCAAAGAAAATATTTACCTACCCAAAACCAACCACCCAAAACCCAACCAGCCAAAGACCATTTTGGCCCCTTATATGCCAAATAAGTGGTAACTAACAACACAAGAAAAGTGCTTTGGATCTGGCGATCAATCGAGCAGATCGAAGCAAATAAAGGGATGATCGCAGTAAATAAAGGATGCAAAAGAAAAGAGAAGGAAATATAACAAAATCCCCATTTTTTATACCTGGGATTTCTCCAATAAAACGGAGCTATTGCCTGGAAGTTGAACCTGTTTCTGTTACAGAGAATCAGACAACACTGCAGTAGATGCTTCTGGGTTGTGAGCAAAGCTCCAAGCCGGCATTATCCAGTAAGCAAGATTGTGGGAGAAATCTGAATGACGGGATCCATGCTTGCAAATTGAAATGAATAGGCGACTAAGCCCAATATGCGAATCAACCGCGTGCAAATTAAAATAACAAGCAAGCCTTGTACTTATCCGATCAGCCTCCGCTCCTTGCCGGAATGCGCCCCTTCCTTATCTTCATACACTGATTGGGCCTATTTTTAGCCCAAAAGGCCCCTTATTATTTTAATTTGATTAATGTAACCTACCTGTTTACTATTTACTTAAATAATTTTTCTCCCCAAGAAATGTCGCAGCATGAGGCACATGGTTAATGTTCCTTTTTGACAATTATAAATTGCGTGTCTACACTTTTGAATTTTTTTATCGTTTTCGGAAGAGTTTTGTTTTACAGCCCACCCACCTAACGTGGCACTAATCCAGACCATAGAATATGAAAATTAAGGGTCCAGATGTATGCCACATCACAGGGGGGCTGCAAAACGAAAACTAGCCTCGGTTTCAAGGGTCCCAATCTCTTAGCTATGGCGTGGTCGCTCTCCAATTCGGATATAAAAATTGCTTCTTCTTTTCCTTCTAATATAATAAGATAAACGTTATATTAAAATTTATAAACCCCCACCACTACCATCCCTTTCTCTAGGGTTGCCCGTGTGCCGACACTATGAACTGTGAAGCCTAATCCCAATCATTCCTTCTGACTTACTGCTCAAAACTGCTCCTTATCTCTGGTCATGTTCAAAACTACTCCGTATCTCTGGTCATCTTCAAAATTGCTCATTAGGTCAAGTTGACAAGCAAGGAAATGAGTTTCATCACCCACATGCCTCCCTACAAATTATACCAATTGGATCAGAAGGAGCCTGAAACGAAGTTATAACTGCAATGGTGGAATCAAACTTTGTAAAAATGTTTCATAGTCATCTTAACCACGTAGTAAACTATGTGGAATCTAGCAGTATTTCCCAATGCATTTGGCTGATACTGCAGGCAAGGATTCTCATAGACACCTTGAACCACTTATCCCCCAAAAATCTCACAAGTGTGCACCTCGAACCACTTTATCCCCATGAAAATATAATTTTGTCTCCGCTTCTTAAGAATCTTTTTGATATATATATCTAGAAGCAATACTATACTGGTCCAACCAAACACCTCTCTTTACCCTAATATCTCCTACAATGGTCCCCATTTTCAGAATCCCCAAGTCACTCTAACTCTACTGGGGCCTCCACATAGATCTGTAGATGACTACTGTGATTCTCGGCGTCACGTCCTCCACAATCTGGCCTTACACATGTGTTCTAACCTCCACTTCATTTGTTGGAATTGTCATTGAATTTCCCACAACACGTTACGTGGACCATTATGACCATTGTGCAGCTCGTGTTATTACACGCATACAATATCTATCTATCTAATTATCTATCATTCACCAAAAGTTATGTCGTTTAGTAATGAATATGTTTCTTTTCACTTTTTGTAGGTGGATGGATTCATGTCAAGAATATCAAGTATATTTGTTCTTTTTCGAGTGTCAGGTGTCACTAGCAAAGTTATAACCTATACAATTATAGTTCAATAATCTTTTACTTGGTGTGATTGCCATTTTATATTTGACATCGTTCGATATCATGGATTATCATATCAGAGATTGCAAATGGACCTTTCTTCTGCCCTTCCCACGTGGATAGATAATTGCTACACTGCTGGAATGGCAGGCTTTGCTGAAAATTTATGTTCACGATTGTCGTGCTATTATGAACACTAATTTAATGCCCTCTATGCTTACAATCTATGAATCATGACTCTAGGCTTACAATAGAAGCATAAGAAGAGCATGATAATAAATTTCGTAGTTTTTTTTTTTAAGGCATAAGTTGTTGGGTCAAGCCACCAACAAGGACTCAAGGGAGAAAAAAAAGTATGTAATTATTTATATGTTAATAATAATAATAGTAAGAATAAAATAGTTGCATGATTTATGTGTGCAAGATGCACAACTACTTTAATCAAACTAATAGCTGATGGTTCACATCAAGTAACTATTGTCGTGTTCCCACCAATAAGAAACAATAAATTTTATATAAACAAGCGTATTCTCACAAAAGCACTAACAAGTGATGCGATGATTCACAATGTCACATAGATCGGGAGCTCAATTCAAATTGAAATAGGCTCTTTTGCTTGGAATGACGTCCTCCAATAAAAAAGAAAACTTTGTGCACGAGCACTATGGATTGCCCTTATTCACTCAAATGAAAGTAAGAATGTGTTGGGGCACCAGGATTACCCATATTCCATTGGATTATATTAGATTAGATGAAATGTTTATGTCCATGGAGACCATAGTGGGCTATGGAACAGGACAGAGCTAGGGCATAAGCCCAAACCAAGCAATGGGACTATGCCCTAGCGTAGTACATCAAAAAATAGAAAATTAAAGAAAAATGCAGGCCAATGTATGTGGAAGCAACTTGAGATAACCCAACCAAGGGTGGTTCGGAGGCCACTAGTTGCAAATGGTAGCAGTGCCCCTTTATACACTGCCCACTTTTGTTCATCCTCCTCTCCCGAAGTTTGCGTAATTCCTCATACCTTCTAATCAGTTGCATTGGAGATAAATCCTCCTGCACAGAGATATTGGTATTCTTCAGGTGACTTCTATGCTAAAGAACATACAACGTGTCCTACAATGTTCAAAAATGCACCAGAATATGGCGTGGCTGATCTAGTCTTCGTGCATCAACTCGTCGGGCTGAAATAATTCCACGGCTCTATCATGAACCTACACGAAAACAATAAAATATGCGGAAAATACGTGAAGAACCCGTTGTACAAAGAAGAATTAATAATACAATGGCCCGGAGACAAGCAAGAACACAAGACAAATGCCTAGAAGGCTCAAGACTGGCGTTGAACTGGAATGGTTCGACGAAAATGAGGCTCTTCTATATATATATATATATAGACCAATGGTCCAGTTCGTGCCACTCCAATGGATGAGATCTTGCCAAGTGTTGTACATGCGTATAGGTTCTGGAATGATTCTAGGACTTCCAAGAAGATGTTGCGCATATGAAAAAGATACAAGGGAATGCCTTCAATAAGTATTGATACTGCACTTGGCAAAGGTGTGTGATTCACAACAAGAAGGGTGCGAGTTCAAACCCTGTCTTGTGCAACTACTTTTTTGCATCCGTGTGACAACCATCTTTTGTACATACGAGTGTAATGATTGTATGGTACAAATACCGAGTCGTCACACCATCCCCCTCCTACGACAACGCCGAGTCTTCAGGGTTGGAGCCACGTAGTTGGATTTGGCTTGTCTGGATAACGCTAGTGGAACTCCGCAATCTTGTTAGGTGCATTAGTCAGATTCTCGACAGGTTCCCAGGTCCGATCACTTGGAGAGTATCCTTCCAAATCAACAAATTAATACAACCACCGACGCAGAAACTTAGAGTCCAAAATCTCGCAAACTTCGAACTCCTCGTGATCATCGATTTCTACTGGTGGAGACGGCGGAGGAACGCGATCTGGGAAGGAGTTAGGTGTGCAGGGCTCTAATAGCGGCACATAAAATACTGGATGTAGTCGGACAGCTGGGGGTAGCTCAAGCCGGAATGCCACATCACTGACCTGAGCCGTGATCTTATAAGGACCAAGGCGACGATAGTCAAGCTTACTGCAGGAACGTGAGGTAGGGAGGTCCCTACGCAAAAGCCTGACAATGTCACCAACATGAAAGGTAGGAGCTTCCTGATGATACAGATTAGCAATGTCGATAGCGTTCTTGAGCCTGAGGAAGGTGGTGCTAACGATCTGATTGAAGAGCCTGGAGTTTCTCAACCGGGGCTCTGCACTAGGATTGATAGAATCAGATCCGGGAATACCAAGAGACCAACGAGAAAGCCAGCCAGAGTTCAGAAAGAACAGAATCTAGCCAGTGGAAGCATGTACTGAGTTATTATAGGCAAAATCAGCTAATGAAAGTCAATCGCCCAATCATCCCATCGGTAACTGATAAAGCATCGTAGATATTGTTCCAGAGTCTGATTAGTGCGCTCCGCTTACCCATTACTTTATGGATGATGGCCGAAAGTCAATGAGCGATTGATCGACATGTAACATCTCCAAGAGTCGCTTCCAAAAACCTGCGACGAGAGGTCCACGATCACTGATGATAATTTGGCAATCCATAAAGTTTGACTACTTCACGAAGAAGAAGATCAGCTATCCCCTCATTGGTGATGGTGATGTTGCAAGGAATAAAGTGAGCTATCTTATAAGAGAAGCGATCAACAACAACCATGATGGCATCATGCCCTCGAGAGAGCGGCAGCTCTGGAATAAAGTCCACAAAAATAATCTTCCAAGGTCCATCTGGAACAGGCAGTGGCTGAAGAAGACCATGAGGAAGATGCCTCGGGACCTTCGCTCGACAGCAGATATCACAGGATCAAATGAAAACTTCGACAGAGTGGCAAAGTCTCGGCCACCAATACTCTCGACTAATAAGTTCAAGAGTCTTGGCTACTCCAAAGTTCTCGAACGGAAGATGGTGTCTGCCAATCCAAAACAGTGCTGACCTTTTCGGGATCCATAGAGACTCCATGACGAGTGATGCGGTAACCAAGAAACTCCACAGAATCCTGGCCAAACTGTCACTTCTCAAGTTTGGCATACATATGCTTGGAAAGCTTCTAGAGGACCGACCAAACATGCCTCTCATGTTCTTCGAGACTCTTCGAATAAATCAAAATATCATTCAAATAGATGATAACAAAAATATTCAAGAACTCCTGGAAGACATCATTGGCTATATGCTAAAATACTGACAAAGCATTGCTGAGTCCAAATGGCATAACTGTGTACTCAAAATGGCCATACCACGTATGAAATGTTGTCTTCCACTCATCACCCTCACGAATCCGGATAAGATTGTAGCACCCTGAAGATCAATTTTCATAAAATAGCGCGCACCTTGGAGCCACTCCAATAGTTCTGGGATCAAGGGAAGCGGATACCAATTTGGCACTGCAATTTTATTGACGTCATGATGATCAACGATTAGATGCAGGGAATCATCCTTCTTTTTGACGAAGAAGATAGGCGCTCCAGCAGGGGATTGAGAGGGTCGAATGAATCCAATGGCTAGATTCTCTTTAATATAGTGTCGCAAAACCTTCAACTCGGGGAGAGATAGACCATATATAGGACCATATGATGGCATCCTCTCAGGATGCAGATCAATAGGACAATCATATGGACGATGCTCTGGGAGGTTGCTGGCCTTCACTTTGTTAAAAACATCAGAAAAATTGTCATATTTATCTAGGAGCATTGGAGCAGACTTCACTAGCGCAGAGCTAGTTGAGGATGAACCTAGATTGCAAATATTGAACTTGGATCTTGCCTTCCAGATTTAATAAACTCCCGAGAGGAAATCTTCGAGATACGGAACTGAGGGCATAAAGAAGCTTCCACAGAAACATGAACATGGATAGAAGCATGTGGGAGCGGGAGCGGAGCAAGAGCAGGAGCTGGATCTGGAGCTGGAGCTGGAACTGGAGCTGGAATAGGAACTGGGGCAGCATCTGGAACATGGTCAGAATCTGGGCCATAGACTGAAGTAGAGATGGGAACCAGATCAGAGCACGGAGCAACAACCAAACCTAGAACATGAAGAAGGGCGCAATCAGGAGTCCACGATATTGCCCGAACTGGAGTCGATGCGGGTGGGGATGCATGAACTGCAGATGGACTGGGACTAGATCTAGAACCAGCAAAGAGAAAAGATCTAGCAAGCCAATCAATCTATGGGTTATGCAACTCGAGCCAGGGAAGACCCAAGACTACTGGTGCATGTGGGCTGGCGATGAGATTGAAGGAAATGCTACAAGACGCTCCTTCAAATAGAACCCAATAGTACATTCTGTTACTGCACTCAAGGAGATCTCATGTCCATCAATCACATCAACAGAACTGGGATGCTCAACTCTGCCTCTATGGATAGCGTGCTTAGAAGTGAATGCACTATCCATAAAGCAAGCATTTGTACCACTATCAAGCGAGTTGCGCCAATGCATCTAACTTCCCAACCTCTGACTCCAATGATATAGGAATAAAGCACTCCTTACTAACTCTATCAGATGGAATAAACTCTTCACTACATGTGGGAGGAGTCTGAGAAGTGGTGGCCAGCCGTCGAGAGACTCCTACTAGTCGGACCGGCCCTTGGAGTTTTCCGACTGGCTTGGGCATTTAACAGGACATCTACGATGAATATAGCCAAATCCACCGCAATAGAGGCAGAGGTTAGCTTCTCTTCGGCACTGCTTCTCGGCCATAGACAAGGGTCTTCGAACCACACGATCAATTTGCATAGGCATTGGGCCATCTTAGTTGGGGGGATGGGCGGTGCAGAAGCTGTTGCAGTCACTAGAGCTTGGAAAATCAGAGAAACATATTGATTTCGTCTTTCTTGCCGACGCTCAAAAAGATGGTTATTACAACGAACCACAAACTTGATAGCTTCATTCAAAGTTCTGGGATCCTCTATAGTCAGCAATATATCTTTCACATCCTCGTGGAGTCCTCTCCGGAAACAGTCCCGAAGGGCTGCATCATCCCAAGCCGTGTCTACGGCAATCTGACGAAACTCATAAGCATAAACTGAAGCTGGACGAGAACCTTGCCTGAGGTTTCCAAACGTAGTAACTGTTGTACACTGTAGATCGGTGTCTCCAAAATACGCCTCAAGCTTCGCAGTGAACAAGGCAAAATTTCGCAACTCGGAAGTCCCTCTCTCCAACAAGGGGGCAAATCAACTCAGAGCTGGCCCAGAGAGTATAGAGCCAACTAAACCAACATGTTCATGATCTGTGGGATACCTGTGTGGGTGAAGCCGAATAACTAGATCTGATTCAAAAAAACCCCAAAGCTTGGATCTAGTGTCGTCAAATTTTTCCGGCAGACTAATCTTAGGATTTGATGGCCACCTTCCAGAACTAGAGGCTGACTCATGAGATGCCACTCATTCTCTGAGCTCCTTATTGTCTAACTGCAATTGCTAATATACTTGAACAAGCTGTTGCACTTGCTGTAATAATGATGAAATCTCCTCCATGGGGGCAAGGAAGGGGGAGGGGGGCGAGAAAGAACACCAAATATGGAAGAAAAGAATGCTTAGGATGAGAGCAGGCAAGAACCGGTAAGGGATTCCGGTTCAAGCTGTCATTAACCTACGCGAGAACAAGGGAAAACACATGGAAAATACGCAAGAAATATGTGAGAAATACGCGAAGAATCTGATATACAAAGAAGGATGAACAATAGAATGGCCCGGAGGCAAAACATGAACCCAAGATGAATGCCTAGAAGGCTCAAGACTGGCGTTGAATTGGAATGGTTCGATGAGAATGAGGCTCCTCTATATATATGTAGACTAACGGTCCAGATCCTGCCACTCCAGTGGATGAGATCTTGCCAAGTGTCGTACATGCGCATAGGTTCGAATGTTCTAGAACTTCCTGGGAGCTGTTGTCCATATGAGAAAGCTGCAAGGGAATGTCATCAACAACTATTGGTAGCGCATTGGGAAAAGGTGTGTGACTCGCAACAAGAAGGTTGTGAGTTCAAACTGTGTCTTGTGCAACAACCCTTTGCATTCGTGTGACGACCATCTTTTGTACATACGAGTATAATGAGCGTATGGTATGAATACCCATATGGTCGTCATAGGCTCTGTATATGCATTGCGTCTGTGACGACCATCTTTTGTACATACGAGTATAATGATCATATGGTATGAATACCCGTACGGTCGTCACAGGCTCTGTATATGCATTGTGTCTATGATGAAGCATGTTGCCTCCTTATCGGCTGAGCGAGCATCTCTTTCAGGAACTCCCACTATCCACAAATTCAAGCCCTTATCTTGTTCTGCCTTATCTAAGAGTCCTAGTGTGTTATCCTGGGCACCTGCTTGCATTTGGAAACTCTCATGTTAATCAGGATGACGTGGTGCTTGTTCTAGAGCCTGAAACATAGCATCAGTGTACAAGACCTCACCCGATGATGGAAGTGGATGTGGGTTAGAAATCTTCCAAAATCGTGCAGTAAAGCAGAACAATCATTCCAAGCATTAGCTTCCATTCAATCAAGAAAGATATACTTGAATCGACGCTTTTTGACATATACCTGAAAGTTTGTCCTGGTCTGATGGAGATAACCGAGGATGCACTTCTTGCCCTAGATCCTTGGAGTGGACTAGGAGTTCTGGTACGCATTTGTTTGTTACCAAGATTTTGGCCATACCAATTTCTGTTGTAATGTCTCTTTGTCATGGCAACAATCCATAGGAGGGTGATAGCAATAGAGGAGACGTTGCAGCGATTTGCGACAGAGAATCGAGGGGTAAATTGGAGGTGGAGCGGATGAGCAGAGGCACGAAGGTCCATTTTAATTGGAAAAGCCTTGTGGTTGATACGAGAAAGCTCTACAAATACCCTCGTTGGGAGATGCAATGCAGGCAAGAACGTTGCTAGGCAGAATCGGTGACGTGTTGCAACCCCCCTCCTGCAAGAGGAATTGTTGTGTTAGTCTGGCAGCAAGATGATGATAGTCATGCTAACACAGAGATGTCGTGGCGGAATCTGCTTGTGTTGATGGAGTTCTACAGGACCAGGCCTGATGCGGAGGCTCGTGTCGGTGTTGTATCCCAAACTAATGTCCAAGCTATATATGGCCTGCGGAGACCAAATGGCCTATAGGACTCAAATATCCAGCTGAAGGGTTTTCATGGGAAACACCTTAGCAGTACTAAGCTGGCTGATGAACTGTACATTTTTTCATGCCAGTCTAGTGGTTAGGGGTACAATTGAGCCCGTATGTGTAGTACCTCCTAAATATAGGATGCTAGTACCTCCTAAATATAAGATGCTAGTATCCCTATTGAAAGCGTGTTCATCATCTCATGTAGCAGTTGGTTAGGTGAAACCAACCTGACATATCGTGCCCGAATCGATGCAAATGCTGGAGAATTCCGACGAGTGTGACACTTATCTTCAATAACTCTGAATTGGCAGCTGTGACGACCATATGAATATTGCCCAAATACGGTCGTCACACGGATGTCATGCATGGTTGACACCTCGCGTCATCCCAGCCACTAGAATGGTGCAATCTAGGTCGCCGCTGCGGGTATATATAGCGGAGCCTCATTCTTGGCGAGCTATTCCGGTTCAACGCAAGTCCTGAACCTTCTCAGCGCATGTCTTGTTTTCCTGAGCACCTTCGGGCCATTGTACTCTTGTTCTGTATTCGTGATCACCTTCTGCCACTGTACTCTTGTTTCCATTATACATATATCAAATTCTTTGCCAGATCTTGGCATACACCTTTATTTTCGTCGTAGTTTTTGTGTATTTCGCGTAGGTTCATGACAACAGCATTGCCAGACCCTATTTTCCTGCTCTTTCGTGCTTGTTTGCATGCCTTAGTTTTAAGGTGATGTGCTCCTGTATAAATGGACGCAATGGATGCAATTTTCATGGGTGAATGTGTTAGCGGGTAGAGCTATGGACCCCTAGCAAGCATGAAACTAAACTGGTTTTTAAAGTGCAATATCTTTACAAGGTCCAAAGCACTATTATCCTGCTTATTTAAGAAACATTTAAAGCATTATTATTCCAAATCTTACTTAGGAAATATGATGATCATACGGATATTTATACTATGCAAGCATTATACTCATATATACAAAAGATGATCGTCACACGAACGCAAAAGAGTAGTTGTATGAGGTAAGATTTGAACTCACAAACTTCTAGTGGCAAGCCACATACTTTAGCCAAGTGCACTACCTATTCTACATAGTGATATTCTTGCATCTTCTTCATATGTATATATCTTCTAAGAAGTTCTAGAACATTCCAGAACCTATGCGCATGTGCGACACTTGGCAAGATCTCATCCATTGGAGTGGCACAATCTGGACCGTTGGTTTACATATATATAGGGGAGCCTCATTCTTGTCGAACCATTCTGGTTCATCGCCAGTCTTGAGCCTTCCACGCATCTATTTTGTGTTCCTGCTTGCCTTTGGGCCATTGTATTCTTGATTCTTCTTTGTATCTTAGATTCGTCGTGTATTTCTTGCATATTTTCCCTATGGTTTTCCTTGTTTTCACGTAGGTTCATGACATGAAACATGTGTCCAAATATTGTTTTAGGTTATTATGATTCTTAGTGTTATGCACCTGATGCTCTCCGATCCTTGCACATTCCATCTGGAAAAACAGATAGCTTGTTTTCCCTTTCAGCAAGTGCAGATATGTTAGATCATCACAAAATGAACGTTTGACTTTGCTTGAGAATGATATCAATAGCTTCTTTAGAAGTGTGCAAATGAGCCATTCAACAAGGTCTTGTGGTAAAATAACCTTTACTGCTCAAGGGTCTTCTTAGACCTAAGACACAAATCATCAAGAAATTGGATTCCATTAATTTGCTGCAGTGCCTTAACAACACTTACCTTATGCCAAAGTCCATACCTCTTGTAGTGATTTGTCATTTCAATTGTAGTGGTTTACCTTGTTCCAACTTAGTGTATCAATAGCAATACCAACTTAGAAAATGACATTAAAACTAAAATATTGGTAGCTGTCCAATGCTATTTGCAGCTACTGTCACACTGTTAAAAACGAAAATAATCTACAACAGTAAAGAAACTCTAGTTAAAGGTAGTAGAAGAAATATACTCTTTAGGATCTCTGATGATTTTTCCTTTCACTTGGTGTCATACTTGTGCCTCATTGCACAACCGGCTCCATCAAAAGGCATACACAAATCTGCTTCAAGTGCCCAAGATTTTTCATTTGTTGTTCAAGCTGATATTATGAAATGGTAAATGTTCAATTCATGCCAAAATACATCTGGTATTCATATCCAGTCAGAAATCCAAATAATTGCATCATAACAGCCTCTAAAAATGCACTCACTTGGACATGAACCAGAATCATATATGTAAAACCACCCACTAACATGATGGTAAAGGAAGGTGGAATCCAAGCCCACATAAAAACATTAAAATTCAAGTGTGACATAAATGCAACATGGTACAAAATTGGTAACGAGATGCACTTTTGTGCAAAGAACATTAAGCACATATAAATACGTGGACTCTATAGCTATGGGAATATCTGGACCATTAGGACTGTCAAAACTAATTGTTAGACCCGTGACCTATTTCTAAGGTACAAGAAGGAGCCCAAAGACAAGGGCAAAGGTCCTGCAACCACGTCTGCAGTCAAGGCCATGCCACCTCAAGAAAGGAAGAGACAAAACGATTCCTCGACGTGAGGATATCACGGCCTTGGAGCGTGAGTCTCTGCGTCACGAATCGTGGCTTTCATGACCCAGCCTCCAGAAGTTATGAAGATTCTCCCTTATGTCAGTAGAGATCTCGGGATTAGGTAGCCGCTATCTGAAGATGGCAGTTTTGTCATTATGGATCCAAGGACATTGTACTATATATATGTCAGAAGTTTTAGACTTAGATGTTAGACAAGATTTAGCACTTTCTTGTTTCTCGTGTCATCGTTCAACGAGATCTTTTGTATCACATTTCATCTGTTCAAGGGGTTCTTATCTTGGCATATAGTTTCTCTTGCTTTCTTTACGTGTTCTCACATTTGTTCTGGTTTCATTTCTGCAAAATCCCACGTGACATTCTATAACTAGGATGTGTCTGTCTTATTCAAGGGTCCTCGTAGAGGGTTGTCTTGTAGATGACCCCGGACCCAGACCCCAAACACTGTTACCACTTTCTTCTTTTTCCTCCATAATGTTTCTTCGTAATTTCATCCAGGAGGAGCTCTTTCGCCAAACTACTATTCGCTTGGAACGACACCAACACAGAGAAGCTATTTGTGATTCTTATCGAGGAGACTATGATATCGAAGGAGGTTGCCCACGTTCGCAAGCCCATTCAGCACCTCCCAGCCCTTGAGCCTCTTCATGTCTTGCATCTCCAACACGTTGTCAAAATTGCCTGAAAATATCTAGATTCATATTCTTGCTGAAAGTATCGACATTAATATTTCCCCGCAGTCCCCACTCCTTGCATGACCATCTTCACCACATCATGATATGGGTTACTCTCAAGTTTCTTTTGGACCCACTTATCTTAATGAATTTCAGGTTTCTCCACCTCTTCGCACGTCTCTTAATGCTTACAATGTTGACAATCTCCCCCTAGATGAAGATGACAAACCTATTGATCAGCATCCGGAACTTAAGGCTCGTGTTTCTTCAGGACCACCTGTTTTCAATAGTTTCAACTTTTCTACCTTTCTCAATATACACTTCAACCACCTCTTGCAATTTTTGGACCATCATTTTCTTATCAAGCACTATTTCCCACTCAACTACCACATTCGAGCTACTTATGTTTCTGGTAATCCAAGTATAACTTCGGTACATGCTATCCTATTTTTGGCAGTGCTAAAGGCAAGTCTATTTCATATCAAAGTGCATTTGAGGCTGTTACTGTTCTTAATGGACACTCTCAACCCAGCTTAAGTTTCATATTTTCTCTACCACACTACGTGGAGCACCACATCAGTGGCTTATGGCCAATAAAAGTCATTGAAAACAAAGTTGATGAGAAATGAAAGTGGTGTTTCTTGCTCATTATGGATATTCCGCTGATGATCAAAACTCTTGAACACAACTCAATGATACGCAACAATAGATCATAGAGTCTGCATGTGACTTTGCTGACCGTTTGCTTATTTTTATCAGCAAACTTAAGGGGTATCCCACAAGAGCCAGATCCTCGTATGGAACCTGCAAGGTCTGCTTCCCTCTATTTGCTTCATGACCGAATACTTGTGAACCACATCATTGGATCAGTTTATTGAATTGGTAAATCATTCCGTAAATGTGTCCTTCTGTGGTGTTCCTCTCCTGGATCTCTCTTTCATGCAACTTTTGATGGTACTACAGCTCCATGCAACCTCATCAGTTCAATCAACCCCAAAGCAGTCAAATGCTACATATGTAAGTATCTTTAAGTCTGCTGACAAGAATAAGTAAACGGCCAGCAAAGTCATGTGCAGACTCCATGGTTTGTTCTTGCAGATCATTGAGTTGTTTCAAGAGTTGTTGATCATTAATAGATTCCATAATGAGCAAGAAATGCCACTTTCATTACTTACCAACTTTGTTTCCAATGGCTTTTATTGGTAATAAGCCACTGATGTGCTGCTCCACGCAACATGGTGGACAAATATGAAACTTAATCTGGGGCTGAGATGCCTATTAAGAATAGTAAGAGTCTCAAATTCTTCCATATATGCCTCAACACTTTAATCTGAAGTGGGCTTGCCTTTAGCACTGCCAAAAATACGATAAGCAAGTTTCAAATTTAACCTAGGAGCATGTATCGAATTTGTAGTTGAATTACCAGAAATATAAGTAGCTTGAGGAAGTGGTACCTAAGTGGGAAGGTGATTGCTTGAAGTTCCTCCTTTTGCCCATGCGACCTCTGGTGCTAATTCTTCCTTTGTTTCCAGTTGTCCATCCACTCCTCTAGTGTCGTCTAGCCCTTCCGCTCCTGCAATAT
Organism: Isoetes engelmannii; assembly: GCA_011763485.2. Classification (NCBI taxonomy): domain Eukaryota; kingdom Viridiplantae; phylum Streptophyta; class Lycopodiopsida; order Isoetales; family Isoetaceae; genus Isoetes; species Isoetes engelmannii. Next base: position 13,817 of record JAANSK020282601.1, on the reverse strand, counting down.
CATCTAGTCCTCTTGTGCATTCTTCTCCTGTTGCATATTCTTCAGCATTGGTACCTGTTGTTTCTTATGCTCCTTCTAGTGTTGAAGCTCCTATTTCTTCTATTGTTCATTCTTCTGTTGTCACCTCTCTTGCCAACCATATGGCTAAGAGTGGTATGTCTGACAGTGTTGTAGTCCATTATGATACGGAGCCATGGCAGAAGGTTAACATGAAGAAGGTTACCATGAAAAAGGCTGCAAGGAAAGAATCACTTACTTTCCTCAGGGATCCTTCTTCCAATCTTGCAGATCTCAATTCTGCGGATCTTATTTCCTCCCCACACAATATCACATGGCATGATAACTCTTGTAGACGATGTTCACTCTAATGAGGTGCCCTAGAGCCTCAAAGTGGTACCAGAAATGACAGACTGATCTGATGCTAATTGGTATTAGCTTTCTGGAGTGCACTGCTGATGATAAGGCAATCAAGCGCCTCACACTTGTACAGAGAAGCTGATCTAGTACCTATATATGGGTGGTCTTGCTCAGGGGAGTCATTTCTTTCTCTAAGTTTCTAGTCCCATAGTACAGTACATGCTTGATGTATTCTAATTTTATTCTTGAATATATAGACATTCGTTCTTCAAAAAAAGAAAAAAGAAAAAAAAAAACTGGGGAAAATCTGGCCCAACGATTTTTTTTTCTCCAGATTAAGACAGACCGCTTAAAGGCGCACAAAGTTTGATGACATTTCTGACAATAAGGCGTGGATCTAGTTTGCCATTTTAGGACAGCTTAAGCCTTCGTCTAAGCTAGGAAAAATGGTTGAAAGATTCATAGTTATCTTGCTCAGGCATGGATGTTACATATTCTCATGTGCTTTTTAAGTAACTTCATGTCTGGTAAGCAGCTCACGGTCTTTAGAAATAGCTATCACTTTCATCTGAGAGGTTTGTGGCTGCAAGGACCACTGCATTAGCCGACATTGATTTCAACCTCATATGGCTTCTAGTTTTTCTAAACAATTGAAATGATATATCATGCCTCTCATGATGAAGAAGCTCAAGAGGTTCAAGAAAATGAATGATATGCAGTTTTTCTGCTATAGAAGCAAAGCAAGAGAGACATTACAAAGCAAGAGATAGTTCTTCAACTGCTCAATTTTGGTTAAAGATATATAAACATGGAGAATTACATGCATTATTTAAGAAGAGTGTAGCAGATTCAAAATATTGCATCTGTACAATTCCAAGTCCTAATGTAAGGCCTACATTTCTTTTTGTTGGTTATTGTCTTTGTCTTTATATTTATTTGTGAGTGGTATGTTTGCCATAATACTTTTTGTAGCTTTTTAAATTGAGTAATTAAAAGTTCTCTTCCTTCCAAAAAAAAAAGAACGAAGAGAGAATTGAATTGAATTGGATTGGGTTTTCTCGTCCTCGAAGACCAAATAGCCTATGGGATCCAAACAAGAAGAAGAGGAAGAGAAGGAAGAAGAAGAAGAAGAAACCCCAACCACTTACATTAAATGTGACTCTGGGTGGCCTTGAACACGAGACATATTTATTTAGGACTAGTATATTACTACTAGACCAAACGTTCAGGCAGGAGAAAACAAAAATTTTCTTCTTTGAAAGTCATATATACTACATATAGACTATGTTCATGTTAACAAAGACAAAAAAAAAAAGTTCTCTCATTGGTTGCGAATAATTTTGAGAAACATCAAACAATTATTATATATCAATGCGAGATAAATAAGCTGCAAAAAACGGCTAGAACGATGTGTGGCTTTTTGAATTTTAAGCCATTTCAACATCAAACATCTTATTGCATCGGTAAAGTGCCATACACCTAAACGAATTGAATTGAATTGATTTATCGTCCACAGAGACCAATATGCCTATGGAACCCAACCAAAGAAAATTACAAACGTATTACTGTCAGGATTAAAAAACCCTCGGCTCCAAGGGTTTTCGAGGGAAAAACCTTGGCAGTAATAAGTATAATGCTAAATTATAACAATGATGCATTAGGATTCTCCGGTAGGGTATATTATCTTCTAACATCACGAGACCTAGGTAATGATTTTATTCACATCATGGCCTGAAAGCAAACTTGAAATCAACAATTGTGTAACCTTAAAAAATGACTAAACAATAAACTAACCTTCAACATTGGATGGCACTACAAGCCTTGGCCACATTTTTAGCATTTGTTGCATACTGAGATGGGATATTGTGGGAACACGAGCAAAGTTGCTGACCAAGTTTATGCATCTCAGTGCAACAACCAGAAGAAGGAGAGCTCCCAGAAAGCACAGAAGCTCGACATGCGCTAAAAAGATTCTCACACTGACAATCAACTCGACACACGAGAAAGAACATCATGCATGCTACAAGCATAAGCATTGCCTTAGCCATCTTTCCGATCTATCAGAAATAAGAATATGTATGATGCAAGGATGCAATAACAACAAATGAGGAATTGTGTTATTCATCTCCAAACTCATGCCTTCTTATACGAGGGAAGTCATCTTAATTATTTTGGCTACGTTGCGAACATTGCCAACTAAAAAGTTGTACCTAATGCGGCCCTCCAAGTTGTTAATAAACCAACACCAACCGATCTAGTTAGCATGTCAAATCTATTCATTGTGCCAACCACCATATGCAGAAGTTTCTAATAAAATATAATTGTCCTACCTTTACTTTACTTTAGCATTGTTTTATCAAGCACATGTAACAATATTTTGGAACATTTAGATTGGAAACTCAACTCCCCTTCCTTGTGCTTTTTGGCTAGCTTTAGTTTTTGTTTCATTTACAAAGAGAGCAATAAATATTAAAATCCTTTAACTTTATAGCTCGACTTTGTCCTTCTCGTCCTCTTAATTCACAATGCCATCTACAAATTATATACTTGATGATATTCACCCCTCTTTATGTCTGGTCATCGGCGTCATTGATAATTAGGGCACATATATTTTTCTCATATGGGGGCAATAATGTGGAAAAATTGGAAATCAAGGGCATGGTTGGATTGCCCAGTGGGCACAAGGAAGTCCCACAGACCACTAAGAGTAATGTTAAGAGTGGAATATAATAGGTTGAGGGAAGTGAAAATGGTTTAACAAATAAGAAATAGGATAAAGAAAGAAAGAAAAGTATTGTTTTTAACATCCCCTCGTCCCCTTGAGGGCCGGGGACATGGTTTGGACGGGCAGTGAGCACTGCTTCCAACAACCCAATGTTTTCATTACATTTTTAAGAAGGTACCGACCTAGAGTTATAACCCTGAAAATATTACTTTTCCGATTACATAGCAGATAGGGCTCAAAAGGATGAGCTAATAGCCTGATTAATCTAAAAGAAAACTGAATCGATTCCCCTAATCTTTACTCTGCTTGCCAAAATCGCTACCCCCTGGCGAATTACGCACCTCCCTGCGGCTATTGACAACGCAGAAAGGCCTTAGTGCGGCACCAGAGGGTGCTTCCACCTTCCTCCTTCCTTCTCCTCCTCCCAAAGTATCTCCTCTGTTCCTTGGTTTTGCTCCCACTGCATCCAGATTATAGCTTACCAGATAGTTATACCAGATTATCACCAGAAAAAAAAATATGTACATTTTCTGTGCCATCTCATTCATCTCGACCCATGGGCTGCATCACATAATGGATTTATCGGATTGACATCACCACACACCTCGCAATAGACACCTTTGTTTGTCAATCTTAAGACATGCTGAGATCTTTTCAGTCTTGTGTCCATCAGCCACATTAGGAGCATGCACTCCTTCAACTTTCGCATCTCCGTCTTCAACCAGTCCATGTTCAGTTCGTTCTCTGCCTTGTATCCTCCATAACCTCATCCTATTGGTGCAAAGGCATACAAGTTCTCCTTGCTGTAACCTTCCTCCAAAGAATCATGCGGATGATGAATCCTCATGCATCTATAACAATGTACCCTCAGGCGATACGAACACGCCTTCTGCCTTCGAGAATAACATCCACAGCTTTGTTGAGAAAAACAATACGTCACCTCCGACTCTGTTATCGGGCTTCGGTTTCCCCCCAGTCGTGGCTCTTCCCTCTCCTCTTCACCTTCATCTTCTACCTTCCTTTTTCCTCTAATCAGTTCCTCCTGGACCACTTCTTTTTCTTCTGATTTCTCAACTGCCACTTTGCTAACACTATCAGATCCCAGATTAGGATCCTTTTCTTCTTCTATTTCATCTGCCATGGCTATTCGCCTTAGATCCGCCATCACCATCTTCGAACACACAATGGCTATGTTATTCGGCCCGGCTTTCCTTCTTCACATATATATTGCTAAAATTAGTGCATTAAATGCGATGTGACCCGTTTTTTTATAGAAATCTGCAAGACATATCAATTCATATACCGCCTGCCAAATTAATTCTTTTTGCAATCTTCGTACTCCCTTTCTCCGTTTGTGCCTTAACTGCCTATAGACCTTGATTTGTCCTCATCTAAGAGGATGCACTTGTCATGTTCACGACGCTCTGGCATACCCTGTTACTCATTAGCCGCCGTATTGTTTCACGTCTTGAGCCCGAACATGTTATATTTTCCCCCCTTCATTTTCGATATTAATGGCCTCTACCCAGATTGGAATCCAATCACGCCCCTTTCCTCTATCCTAATTATTCCCCTATTTGGCCCATAGATTGCAAGAAAAAGTTACCTTATAGATGACATTAAGGCTTTTATTCATGTGCTCATTCTATTCCTTAGAAGCTCATTTATGTATACATTCATGTTTTACTAAGGCCATTACAAAACATCACTGTATTCAAAAGAAACCTTGAAAAGATCAGTCACTAAGACTTTTTAAGAATATTTTACAAGAGTATCAGAAGAATTCATCTATGTCTCTGTAAGTACATTCTCCCGCCACTGGTTTCGATTTCCTTGCAGCCATCGCCGAGCATTTAGCTGTTAGCGGGTTCTTATCCCCACAAAAAGTGCATACCCTAACCGTGTCAGCAGCCACCATTTCATGATCCCCTTCCCTTTCAAGGTCCCTCAGGCCTTGAAGCAAATTGAAAACGCCATGTTGTTGATAGTGTCTTGGTACTGTGCATCCTCGTTTTTTTGCACAATTAGACCTCTGTCTATTAGAATTCTCAGCTGGTACCCTGCTTCCAGCATGGGGGTAGCGTGATGAAAGCGGCTGCACTCCATACAATGCACCCGCTCGTATCTGGTGCAGGTCGGGATCCTTTTTCGAAGACATTCACAATCGCTGCAGAAACACCGATCCAAGGCCTCCAATTCCTTGTTAAATGGTACTTCAAATCTGAGAGGGGGCACCAATGGGAGATCCGACAGAGCCCTCTCTGAGCTTGTTGGATGCTGATCTGCCATCGCGAGGCCTTTTCCCTTTTCTGTCGGTATTGTCAAGGAGGATGCTAGATGAATTTTTTAATAATCAGAGTTCAAAGATCCCGTGCTTTTTATGCTAAACCCTTAGGTACACCCTAAACTATTTTCCAGTTGATTTTCGTATTTGTCCGTCGTGGAGAGATAAAATTAATTTGAAAAAAAAATAAAACTAACTTACTAACATAAAAGTTTGAAATAACAAATTAGTTAACAAGTAATGCGTTAATATAATTTATAATTATAAAATGCGTCCCATATGCATCACAGATTAAAAAAAAAGGGAAAAAAAAAGATACACATAGCATAATTCATGCCATATCTCAACGACTACCATTTTTGGAAAACCGTAATCGCGATTAGCCTTGAACCTCTCCTTGATTCTTTGCAACCATACCTTCGGCTGTTATCGCATAGTCAAGATGATTCTCAAAAATTTCCAACATTCTATCTAATCCCTTCGCCTTATACTGTGTCTTTCTAATAGTAGCAGTACATGCGCCTCTCTTAATTGCTGAAACACATGATAGTTTGTCTCAAAATACTGCCTCTGACTGTTAAGTGCCAGGGTTCGAGTAGAGGGACCCTTCGTAGATTCACTTCTGTGAGTGATCTTTGATGCTCCGGATATCTGCCTAATGGATGTATTCTGCACTGTCATGCGGGATATAGAACAAATGGAACAAAGTTTTGTAACGAAAATCAGGAAACACTTATGAAATTTTGCACAAATCAAGAACAATTGTGAACTCAAGAATTCTGAACAACTCAATATAATTCATAAACAACTGAAGCAAATCTCGAAGGTAATCAAATTCATAAACTCCAGAAGGAGTGAATACAAGAAGGTAAATGAAAAGATCATTAAAATAGATAACATCAGGTAATCAACAACTGAATAAGAGACCAGAATTGTGGCGTCTCAAGGCACACAACTTCTAGCCGGGCTGAGAATAGGAGGCAACTCAAAGCACTCAAATCTTTGACACTTCTTCAATATGTGGGGTGCATTTTATAGCAATCCGGGGGCGTGGGCTGATGATGGTGACCTGAAGCCCACTAGGCCACGTTGCTGCAACTATCAGAGATCCATGATCTGCAGATAATTGATTTCTGATGTCAAGACAATGACCTCTAACGGCCTGTGGTCGTGGCCCCGCCCGTGCTGCCGAGGTCTCACCATGCTCACTGAGGTGCTAAAGCTGAATAACATAGACCTTATTGTCATAAGAACCCTGTAGTGGTGCTGTGCCACAGAAGGGGTTGCTATACTGGGGTTACGCCGTGTGTTCATGTTTGTCTATATCAAATAAGCAAACTGATTTCTTATAAAAAATAAGTGTATGTGAACTTGAGTGTTTGGACTCCTAGTTGTGAGATCATCAGAACATGACGAACGTTGCAGAAGTCTTGGAGGTGGCCACTGAAACCCGTTGTAAGGGGGAACTAAGGCGCACTAAAATGTAGCCATTGCAAAAGTGGAGAGTGAAGGGTGGGCAACGGAGTGAAGAATTTGGGTGAAGCAGAGTGTGGTAATGTGGTAAGGCGGAAGAATGAATGAAGACGGAAGGAAAATTTGGAAGTATGGAATATGTAACGGGCAAAAAGTGCATTAATGAAGAGTGATTACGTGTGCGAAGGAAGATATGGCAGGTACCATACATGAAAAAGTGAATTAAGTAGTGAATACGTATGGCAGAGGTGGCTGAAGTGACAGGATAAAAAGATGGTATTGGTGCATTGGCCAAAAAAGAGAGCCCAAATCGAGAGAATAGAAGTTGAGTAACGTGTCGTGGGGGAAAGCGTGACGTGTGAAAAATTGTGGAAGTGTTTGGGACGGAAGCAGGAAGGGGGCGGGTGTCATGCCATGTAAAAATTTGCTAATAAGGAATCCAAAATTCAATTGAATATAGAGATTGTGAGTCATCAACTTAAGAAAAAAATATGTACAAAAAATGTGGAAGAGTCTGAAGAGAAAAAGTCAAAGAGGATCATGGAAATGATCCGAAGGATGAGAGGATGGAAGTGGAGTGTCGGTAAGGAAGATGAAAGCAGATGAAGATGGAGTGGAAGGACTGTAAGAGGCTTGTGGAGACAGATGATAGGAGTGGAGGCGAAAACCATTAGCATGTGCAGGAAGAGGGATGCCGTCAAATTCATGCAATGGAAACATACCTGATGTGACACATAAAGAGCTTTTCTCCGGATTCAGACTGATGCCCGTGTCAGCACATCGGCTGAAGATTTGTGCAAGCTTTACAAGGTGGGTAGCTCGGCTGTCGTAGGCTGAAAAATCATCTTGGAACACTTGGAGGAAAGGGTTAACAGTCATAAAGTCATGGAATACCCGGGGCATGATTCTTTGAAAGGTACTGGGTGAATTGAACAAGCCAAATGGGACAACTCTGTAAGCAAAGGTTCCCCCTGGTGTGGTGAACGTTGTTTTGATTTGATCTTCCTGCCTGATAGAGATTTGGTTATTAACCCGAAAATCCATCCATAAAGGAGTACATTTGATGACCTGCCACATCCTCAAGAACTTGATCAGTAAATGGTAGAGGAAAGTGGTCGCGGGCAGTGGCATCATTAAGCTTGCAGTAATAAACACAGACCCAAATTTTCCCATTCTTTTTTAGTACAACCACGATGGGGCTGACCCATTCGGAATGTTTAACTTCATAGATCAAGCCAGCAGCAGGCAACTTGTGAATTTCCCCTGCAACCCGTTCTCGAAAATTGGGGTTGAGTCGGTACTGTCGTTGGTAAAGTGGTGGGATCTCGGGATTGGTAGGGCTTGATAGTTGACCCAGAGCCGAGTCAATGCCACGTAAACTAGAATAGTTCCAAGCAAAAAAATGTCAGAATTCAATGAGAAGCTTTAATAGATTAGCACGAAAATCGGGTGGTAAACTAGCAGCAATGTGAACAGGTTGCTCATAACCAATATCAACAATTTCCAAAGGTGGTGTGTCTATATGTGGGTGCAAAATTCATCACTAGCGTATGCGCAAGCGGGTGGGAAATCACATGTGGATCCAAGGATGAAGTGTGGAAAAAAACGGGGAAGCAGAGGACGAAGGTAGATCTGGTATTGGAGTAGAAGATGAAGATCTGCAGATGTAGAAGGTAGTGCAAGGGGTAGGGCAATGGAAGGATTTGAGACAGGTGACACAGAAGTAGCTTGTATAAAAGAGGAATCATGTGGTGGATTAGTAGGGGTATCTGCAAAGGAATCAGTAGAGTCGGGAGATAATGTATTGGGGAAGGAATCAATGGTGGGAGGTAAAGATGAAACAGGAAGAGACAAATCAGTATAATCAGAAGAAATAGTTGTATTATTGTCATGATGAACATCAAAATTGAGAATAACAGAAGTAGAAGCCAGAGCCTCAGGATTGGATAAAGGAATGACATCCACATGGTACGAATTGTGTATAGTAAACAGAGCCGCTATTGCTTCATCATTGTATAGATCATTATTTGCCCAAGGATTTTCAACAGTGGTGATTGAGTAGAACATGTATCAACTATGGCGGGATCATTTTTGGGGTCACTATCAGCAAAGTGCTGTTCCTTGTTGTCAACTGAAATGATGCGGCCGATCATGAGATCAAGAACAACTGTATACCGGTCATCGGAAATTTCTAACAGATCTTGCCGCCAGTTGTGTTGCCCTTCCGCTTGGCGCATAAAGGGTCGCCCGACCAACATTTCATAATCTCTTAGGCCTTGGTCAGGCTGTAATACACCAAAATCTGCAATGAACTGGAGTTGACCAATGTTGAATCCCAAATTCTTGATAATTCCTTGGGGACTAGTGACTGTGCCATTTCCCATTTTTTTATCATATGTAGGCATGTGCATTTGCTGTATACCCAAACGACACTTCAACCCATCGATGATCACATTAACAGCACTCCCGCCATCTACTTGGACCTTGTTTATGCGATGCGGGACAACAAAGACATTCATTGTAGGAGTGGTTGTTCCTACATCACCCATCAGTACTTGAGGTATTGGTGATGAAGATGGAAAGATTGGGCAAATGGAATGAAGAGTGGCAAGGCTGAGTGTGATCTTGGTATGCTGAAAAGAGTGAAGGAGTTTTTCATGTATAGAGATGGATGAATTTTTTGGCAAATTCAAGATCTGGAAAATGACTGACAGAGGAAGATGAATTTTGGTACTGGTGAGTGCCTCCTGCACTTCTAAGGGTAGTGCGGGATTGGCGGGTAACGGGATCTCAAAGATGGATGGTAGGTGCGTAACAGCTTCTTGAAAGGTTGGTGATGCAGCTGGCAGATCAACTGGTTCTTTGCCTTTTCTTGCCCGGGTAGTTGCAAATACAGCCTCCGGAGCCATGCCACTGAGTGTGAGCCATTGTTTGAATTGCCTGAGGCGGTGCTGTGTTTCCCAACTCAAATCTTCAAGATTAGTGATAGGCGATGTGGCTTGAACCACATTTACCGGGTGAATGTCCCGACAGGCACACCCGCAATCCAATTGAAAGATCTTTCGGAGGCTCACTGAGATTTATCTGATCCAAAATGTTGACAACTTATTGTTCCACCGGATCTGATTGTGGTTGTGACTGCCTTGGTTGAAACGGTTGACGATTAAAATAGGACGGGTGCATGGGTGGCCTCCCGAAAAGACCTTTCGCCCGCCATAATTGATCTGAAGATAGGCGGATATTTGACATTTGATTTGTGTCTTGAAGTTGTATTTGGACGACAGGCAGTTGCAGACAATCTTGTAGCGTATGGCCCTTCTGGTCACAATGCCAACAGATAAGACCACTTGAGCCCCGGGATGTAGAAGCTTGCGCAGTAACCGCATTGGTGTTCTGAATTGGAAAACTGGATCCATAAGACACTGGCCTCGTTGTAGTGCACTCTTCAGCGAAGTGGTTGTTCATATTGCATCTCTCACAATGGCGGGGGCCGATTAAGGCATTACATTCATTCACATGATGGCCAGCTATATTGCAATGGGTGCACCAGATATGGCTGCGGGAAGGAACAGATGATGCAGGCTGAGTAGTCATAGCATGGGTAGATAATGAACATGAGGTATCTGCAGCTGCAGGCATGCGTGAAGCAATATTGACAGATCTGTTAGCAGCTTTGATAGCATCTTCCAGGGCCGTAGGTCCCTGTAGCTCTATGTAAACACGAATTTGAGGACTGAGTCCTTGCAAAAACCATGCAAACAACTGACTGTTTGATGGGTTTTCCGCTAATTTGGTCACCAGAAGTTGAATCCGATCTGCAAACTCTCTAGGCGATTCTGAAGACTTCTACTGTTGTCTGGCCAGCTGAGTAAGGAGCTGTGAATTATCTTCAGTGCAGCTATAATGTGTGAGAAAAGCCTGGTGCATAAGCATCCAATCTTCATTCCATGATTTCTTGTTGGCCAATAATCATTCTTTAGGTTGTCCTTGCAAAGTGGTATTAAACAGATGGAACTTAAGAAGTGGATCTTGGTGATCGTTTAGTACAGCCAAGGAATCAAGCTCTCCTAAGTGCGCTGCAGCACTTTGCTCTATAGATGGCTTGCCGTGCAGAGTACCAAAAAGCGGGTAATTAATTTCGACTTTAGCAACTGTCGCAACTGCTGCAACCTGAGGTGTGGTAGGTGGTGGGGGAAATGGAACCATAGCAGGGACAGAAGGTGCTGGAGGAACAACAGTGGTAGTATAGTAAAATGGAGGGATGGCAGCATGAACTGGTGGTTGGAAAAAAGGATTACTGGTCTGTGGTTGTGAAGCTGAAGGTTGTGGATATGGAGGGATCATGACATAATTCTGAGGAGGAATGAATTGTGTAGGTGCAGGCGGAGCAAAGACATGAATAGTGATAGATGTGAGATGAACAGATTGTGGTGCATAAGCGGATGGTTCTTGGGAAGCTGCAGGTGGGAGGGAAAAAGGTTCCAATAAGAACGGCTTGGAAGGATTACCTAGAAGTGGAAACCATTCAGGAGATGTAGGTGAAGAAATCTTTGGAGTAGGAACATGGGTTATGAAGGCATGCACAGGTTCTAGATCTGGACGATTTAGTGGGGAAGAAGGCATCGTGTGACACTTGATAGACTGAGAGGCGACATTTGTTTGGTTCCGACGACGCAAATATCTTTCCATTCTAGCAGATGCTCATTGAAAAACTTGATATGTCGTAAATTTCTGATAACTCATACAAGAAAAAAATATCAGAGGAAGCAAGTAGTCAGGAGAATTGTTTGAAGGTGGCAGTGAACAGAACAGAGTCGAGGTAATCAAGAACAGAAAGAAATGAAGTCCGGCAGACGGTGCAGTGTTAAGCGGTGAATGTCAAGAATTGAGAAAGAAAGGGAAGAAAACTGATCTGAGTGTCAATGTGATGAAAGACTGATCTGAAACCCGGCATACGGCACCACTGTTAAGTGCAAGGGTTTGGGCAGAGGGACCTTTCGCAGATTCACTACTGTGAGTGATCTTTGATGCTCCGGGTATCTGCCTAATGGATGCCTTCTGTAGAACAAATGGAACAAAATTTTGGCGAATAAGCACATGGACGGAGACCAGGAAACACTTATGAAATTTTGCACAAATCAATAACAATCGTGAACTCAAGAATTCTGAACAACTCAATATAATTCATAAACAACTGAAGCAAATCTCGAAGGTAATCAAATTCATAAACTCCAGAAGGAGTGAGCATAAGAAGGTACTGAAAAGATCATTAAAATGGTTAACATCAGGTAATCAAGTAATCAGTAATTGAATAAAAGACCAGACCTGTGGTGTCTCAAGGCACACAACTTCCAGCCGGACTGAGAATAGGAGGCAACTCAAAGCACTCAAATCTCCAACACTTCTTCAATCTAGGGGGTGCCTTTTATAGCAATCTAGAGGCGTGGGCTAACGATGGTGACCTGAAGCCCACTAGACCACGTTGTTGCAACTGTCAGAGATCCCTGATCTGCAGATAACTGATTTTTGGTGTCAGGACAGTGACCTCTAATGGCCTGTGGTCGTGGCCCCGCCCGTGCTGCTAGTCGGGTGCAAAATCGGGCCCGGGCTAAAAGTCGGGAACAACTTCTAGATATCGTGTCGTGTTGTTTCACGTGCCCCGAATCGTGCCAAATTGCGTGTCATGCCCAAAATCGGGCAGCCCTTCATAGTGTCATCTTTGGCTACCCGCTGCACTCCCGCTCCCTTCATTTGCCCGATGTAGACCCAAAGAAGCTTGGGCCTTTGTATAACATTGACGAAGCGTCAATGTTAACATAAACTATTTCCTCTCCATAGATATGTATTCTTTAGCATCTTTTCTAGAGCTATACAACAAATTATCTCTCTCTTTTGTTTATAAAGATATTCAAGGAACTCATTTGAACCCATTGCATCTTTCTCATCTACCACTCCTCCGGTTTTAGCCCCTAAACCTTTTAATCGGTCCACACAGTTCCTGAACTCTGTCGACGAGTCCTTCTTGAATCTCCTCAAGACTACAGCCTGCTGCTCGTTTAGCTCGTCGACGATTCTCTACGCTGCTACCCTTTGCATTAGCATGCCATTACCCCCATCCTGAAGGCAAATGGAGACCATGATTGCTGCTGATCCTCAACTCCTTCGTAAGAACACCCTTACTAATCTACCCCGCTCAAACTCAGGGCTCTAAGCAATTGATCATCTATGTCTAACGAATACACACTCGGCCATTTTTCAAAGAACAAAAGACTCGATAGAGAAGCATATTAAAGAATGTAACAATCTTTTTAGATACCTACTTGGAACTCCACTCTTTAACGTGCGCACGTATGTGCATCCGTCCGGGCCTCCATCCCGCATCTCCGTCCACGCTGTCTCCGTCCGATACAAATAAACTTATACAATTTAGATATAGTTCAGAAGTCTAAAGTCGTCATCTATCGCAGATAATCCAGGCACATGTTATAGTTTTTCTCTCATTGATTAACTGAGGCACGTGAAACTTTCAAATTTAATTAAAGAAATTAAAGAAAATGAGTTAACCGATGACTGCAAGTGTGAATAACTTTTGCTAACAAGCTTGCGTGCACATAAAAATGCAAAATATAATGTTTGTATTCTTGCTGATTGCTTTTCTAAGTATTTGTGAGCCTATCTTAAAACTCCATCCCAACTCTGTCTGCTGTTCACATAAAAATTTTAAGGGATTCAATTTAGGACCAAGATAGAAAAGATTTATCGATACAACATAGCAACTGTTAATGCTATGGTTCTCTTCTAAAAGAAGAAGAGAACCATCATTCTAGGGAAAGGGATGCTATTTTCGACGTGAGGCCTTCATTGTCCGGTTGCTGCCATAAAAGCCTTGTGGCTTTCTGCTCTTCTCATCGGCGTTTCCTCTGAGCTGAATCTTTGTTGCACGGAGTTCTTTTGAGCTCATTTCATTTCTGCTTTTTG
>JAANSK020282590.1:0-10926 GCA_011763485.2 Isoetes engelmannii | reverse complement strand
GGGGGGGGGGGGGGGGGGGGGACCTAGTCCCTTCACAAAAACGTAGATGAAACAAAACAAAACAGAATCTGGGGCCGAGCCTCGTGCACAAGTATGTACAAGCATGTACCGTGACATAAGAATATATGGACAAATACTAGGCTATGCAGTGATCGACCAGGGGTTGTCAGGCCAATGCCCGCGAATTATGGTCTTGCCATCTCTATACAGCCCACTTCCTCTGTGCTCGTGCCTCCCGAACCCTGCATAATTCTTGATGTCGTTGAGACAACTGCAAAGGGGACAGATCTTCCTGGACTGAGAAACAAGTACCTTTGAGTCGATTACCATGCTGCAGCACAAAGAGTCTATCCTGGGGTGTACGGACCGAACCAAAATATGTCGAGGCCGTTCTAAACGGTGTGTCCCTACGCGCGTACCGACAATGATCCCTGGCGACTGTATTCTCATGGTCTCTGTAAAAAAACTTCCAGCTTCTTCGATGCCCGTACACGCCCCTGTCTCAGGCATGCCAACAATCCGGAGGTTCAAATCCCTAGATTGTTCCATAGGGTCCTGCATATCGTCCTGCTCTCCATCCCCAAGATTGTCCTGGGTTTGTGTGCCCATGTCCACTGTGTGAGACCCATCAGTCTGCATAGCAACATCTACTGAAGAGGTTTGTTCAACCTGATGGACGGCCGCGTCAACCTGAGAGGGAACAAAAAAGAAGGAAAAAGAAAGAAGAAGTTCTGAAAGATCAGAACCGAAAAGAAAAGTAGAAAAAAGGAGAAAGAAAAATGAAAGGAAATAGAAGAAAATGACGAATCAAGTTGAATCAACTCGTATTTTGAGATTTGTGGAAGCCAAATCAGTCTACAGAACATTCACATGATGTTAAAAAGTGAAAACATTACTACTAGGATTACAAAGACCCCATGAGGGTTTCAATGTAAGAACCTTTACAGTAGTGAATACACTATTCAATATTGGTAAGCCAATAAAGCACCACACTCTAAGAGCACTCCCAAAATATATGAAGCCAAATGTGAGATTAATTGTGTACTCAGAAGCACATATATATAATAGTCGAGGTTTGCATATACTTCTATTGTACCTGTCCAAAAGACCTAGTCTTATAATGTGCGATCTCACTATATAAATGATGGGCCCCTGTTTTCATAGATGCAATAGCTCTCATTTTCTTTGAAGTTAGAAGATATAATAAACAGAAGGATGAATTTATACGTTGATGTGCAAGCGCGAGGGAAGTAGGTTTTCGACACCATAAATCAATAGTTGATCACCTGGATACTTTTAGAGCGGCTATAAATGTAGTGAAAATTTAGAGTAAAGCCTTAACGAGCATATGTGGATTTGAACTTACAAATAAAATGTAAGATTGAAGACTAAAGAAGAAACTTTATTATACGCTTATCCAATCTATTGTCCTCTATGGATGTAATGGGAAGCATGAGTTTCTACGAATGCTTGAAAAAGAATTGAGAAAGTACTTAAACGTTTCTAATGATGACATAGGAGCAAACATCTCTCCTTATGGTGTTAGCAGAAGTCAAGTCGATACGATGCCATTAGCAGTAGAAGCATTGTGCCAAACACTCATACCCATACACTAGGCTGATGTGTTATCTCGCTTTGCTATGAACGAATATAGCCAAAAGGGCGGTAAGCAAACAATCATAGATGGCTTAATAGATGGGGGGTGGCTTTCAATGTTATATACCTATTGCAAATATTAATATAATGGCATGGATACAAAAAAAATGGACATGGAAGTTATAGAATAATACTGACACGAAAATAGATTTTCACAAAGAAATGATAATTCTAGTATACAAGAAGCAGGACTCCTAAAGGAGCCGATTTCACCCTATCAGAGACAAACTATATGCAGGATGAGGTTTTTTCCCACCATCTAAGGGTGGAGGTTAGAAGATGGAGAAACTTTTTAAATATAGAAGAACGTGCAAGAAGGTCTTGGTGTGAAGTTGAGGAGCATTAAATACTGCATTGATCCACATAACAAAACCTGCAACACAAATTCCAAAATTGAACTTCATTGTTCATTGAACTTCAGGTTGCAAGGTCGAGCTTCACTATAAACTTTGTACTCAAAGAAAGGATGTTCGTCCTAATGGTAATCTCTACGTGAAGAATGTCATATAGCCCAAGGACATTGCCAAAAGAACAAAGAAAATGCACTTCAAACTCCTACTCCTCTTTAACACAGTCCTAGAACAAATATGTCTCGAGCTCGAGGCCGCTCAAAGTTGCATTTAATGTAAGGTTGTTGGGGCTAGGATCCAACAAAGCAATGCTGGTGTGATGTGTGCGTCATATGTCCAATTGGATGCTACCAATGTAGCTTGACATAAAATTTGCTTCTTCTTCTCCTTAAAACAAAAAGATTTAAAAAGAAAAAGAGAGGCCAAAAAGAAATTGAATACAACTGAATTCACTTTGCTTTACTTCTATATTTCATTCAAAGGATCGCATTAACATGCTTGTAAATTCATTGTAAGCAGGTGACCATAATTGTTGTTGCAGTTCCTGAAGGTCTTCCACTTGCAGTAACATTAACGTATTATTTTGCATTTAATTAGAAGAGGAAAGATGAATAATCACTGCGCTCAATAAGCATATATTTCTTTTTATTTATAGTTTGGCATACTCAATGCGCAAGATGATGGCTGATAGATCTTTGGTATGCCATGAACTCATCACGACTTTGAGCCAAAATTTGCTACTTTTAAGATTGTTTATTGTTCGTTATTTAAGGTTCGACATTTAGCTGCATGTGAGACCATGGGATCTGCGACTACAGTCTGCACAGACAAGACTGGAACTTTAACACTTAACCAGGTAAAGCATTGAATGATTGCATGTAAGAAATTTTAATTTGCTTACTAACATAATTATACAAGATAAAAAATACTTTTAAAAAATACCCCGATAATTATACCTTTAATCTGACGGAGTAAGATAATGTGGAGAAGGTATATGAAAATATGCAAAAATGAATAATATTATTTGACTAAAACATAATATGATTGAATCCTAGAATATTGACGATCTAACCCCGTTAGACGTTATAGTTTTGTTTACTAGTAGTTCATTTCTCCTTCTTTTTTCCTAATAGTTGGGAAAGCATATTTGACCAGAGTGTTCACGAGCATAGGCTCGTGAGCTCTTTGTATAAGCTGCTTGTCAATGGGATGGGGATACTCTTCCACCATCTACTAAGTTGTCCCTTCAGCTCCTGCATCCTAGTTGGAGAGGTATGTGGACTTGGGCCTGGGATAAACTACTTTATCCTAAGGTGGCTGTGGTTGGTGGCAGATTCTTTATAGATGCCCTCGTGTTAATGTGCTTGTCCACAGATTCGATCCTCGAGTGTTAGCATTCTGCCCACTATACAAGCAAAGGGATGATACTATTGAGCACTATTTCTTCTTGTCTGATCATCTCCAGCCTGTTTGATCTTGACTGCTTTCTCTTTTTCATGTGACATTGACAAGTCAGCAAGTGCTCTGGCTTTTTATTCGGATACCTAGACTAAGTTGCGAAGCCAAGCCTTTCACTTAGCGTCAGGATGGCTGTTGTGGTCTATCTAGAAGCATAGAAGATTGCGTATCTTTAAGGGATTGGATATTACTGCTGCTGCTGTCCTCCAGGATGCACAAGCTAGAATTGTGAAGGCCTACCATTGTTCTTCGCTTGCTCCTGCCAAGCGACAGTTGATCTTTGAGATCTATTTGAGTGTGTTGTCTTATGCATAGGTTGGTGGTCCTACTTAGTGGATCATGATTATCCTCTGGGATTTAATCTCGCCTGTGCATTTGTATCTGTCTTTTGGCTTGGATTTTCAATAACATCTAACGTCTTTCGGGGAAAAAATAAACAAAAAACAATTAGTGTTTATGTTTAGAAAGAGGATGTGCTAATAAAATTTATGAGTTTTGCTCATGTATTAACTACATAACTAGATATTCTAGAAATCAGTTTTCAGAGCCAAAATAGTACCATATACCAATTAATTCCCGATTCCCTTATGAGATCATGCATGACAAGATTATGCATGCATGATCTAGATTTTTAACGCATTTATTAGTTTTTCTATTTCCAGATGAGCGTGGTTAGATCTTGGGTCGGGGGGAAAATAAGAAGTATTGAAGATATTAAGCTACTTGGAGACAATGTCTTGTTAACAATTTATGAAGGCCTAGCTCAAAATTCTACAGGCGATGTCTACATGCCAAAGGTATTCATATGAGAAGCATGACAACTATATGACTCACTTATTCAACTTATTCCAAATGTAGGAACATGGTGTTCCAGAGATTACTGGAAATCCAACTGAGAAAGCTACGTTGTCTTGGGGTCTACAGGTGCTTCTTTAACACTCCTAAGTTATTATAATAAATAAAAAGTTAACGCCAGTCTATCCTCATTTAGATTGGGATGAATTTCCGTGAGTCACGGTTGAAATCTATTGTTATATGCACTGAGATATTCAATTCAACAAGGAAACGCGCCGGGGTAGTGACCAAGGTAACATTGCAACGTGTCCTTGAAGAATTACCTTCATGATTAACTACTTTGGTGTAATAGGGAGGCATTTATACACGTGTTCACTGGAAGGGAGCAGCTGAGATAATTTTGAGCATGTGCAACAAAGTTGTAGATTATGAAGGAAAAGAAAAGTGGTTGAACGAGAAAATGGTAAAATACATTAAGCATGTTTTGCATAGCATAATTTTGATTAAAAAAGCTTTATTTCCTTTTGCAGATCTCGAAGATAAAAGGTGTTATTGATGATATGGCTATGGCTAGTTTAAGATGCATAGCACTTGCATATCGTCAACTTGAAGATGCTGAACTCCCAAGCACAAAAGAAGAAACCGAAGATTGGAAGCCTCCTGAAACTAATCTTACATTTCTACTTATTTTGGGAATCAAGGTAAGATGAGAAGAAATTCAGGTGACGCTCAAACCATCTCAGCCTGATTTGGGTTAGAATTTATAGAAAATTGGAAACCCTTCCAAATTTCCAATAAAATCCGGGAAGGGTTTCCCTATTTAGGTGGCAGAGTAACTTTCATAATTTCATTTGGCATTTGTTTGACCCATCATGCCAGTGGTTGGGCCGAAGGTTTTTGGAAGGTATTGTTATTCTATTTCGTATGTTTTGGACAGTTTGAGCAGCTTGTTGGGCGTATTGGGGTTTCCAGGCTTCTGTCTTTGATTTCACATGGGTTCAGAATGGAAATTTTCGGTCGGGAGAGCGAATTTGGGACAGGTATTTTGCGCATGCCGATCATGTCGGGCTCTTGGACGAGGCAGAGGAGTTGCGTCTTGGACGAGGCAGCGGTGGAGCAGAGCCAGCATATGATGCAGTCCCATCTTCCAGGCCGTTAATCTGTTTGCGAAATCCCTCCCCAGATTGAGATCTGATCCCTTCATGATTTATTCGAGAGGCTTGGAATGGGAAGCCGGAAGGAGGAACTGGTTCTTGGCTTTGAGGGGCGGATTTGTGAGGGCGTCGGTCATTCCAGCAGCCTCTGCTTGTGTTTTCGATTTTTGTTTTTGTTTTTGTTTTGCTTGATGTGTTTGTGCTACCTAGGCCTGGTGTCATAGCAGGAGATATAAGTACTGCAAGGAGGCCAGGACTACCGTGGCCACGGGAAGATCCTCTGAAGGGATTCGTTTCCCTTTTTTTTTGGATATGCTATGGTTGCACAATCCTAATCCGTTGAGCCGTG
Organism: Isoetes engelmannii; assembly: GCA_011763485.2. NCBI lineage: Eukaryota > Viridiplantae > Streptophyta > Lycopodiopsida > Isoetales > Isoetaceae > Isoetes > Isoetes engelmannii. The sequence continues at coordinate 5,164 of JAANSK020282590.1, read as the reverse complement.
AACATTGTTTTGAGCCGTTTAATGCTTATGCATTGTTGCTAGTTGAAGGAGTGGATTTCGCTCTTGTATATTTCGGTGTTTGGATGTCAATGTGTTCAACGATATCGTTGTGTATTTTAGTGGTTGGATGTGTGTATGTTCAATGGTCTCCCGTGGAAACAATAACCACCATGTAAAGTGGCGAATTGAAATCTGCTATAAAAAACCGTGGCCGTTGATCTGGCATCAAATGCCGAATATCCAGCGGATCAACGGGTTCAATTAAATTCGCAAACAAGCCCCTATTAGTGGAAGATATATAAATGTGGCAGACTATTGAAGTTTGTAATTGACAAAAAGTAGAGGGAAAAATCGTAAATGTAGCGACAATACCCTAAACCCTGATATTATCAAGTGTTCAAAACGGTGATGCTTGCTTCCCTTCTTCCTCTTCCTCTAGTTAGCAGGCCATATAAAATGTAAATGTTTTTCGGTCCTCTCTTCACAATCTTGCTCTGCATTACGTTTTTGTAGGATGCCAAAATGCCAGAAAACAAGTATTTTGTGATTAAGTCCCAAATCTTGCTATGTATTACTTCTTAGTGAATAAAATTGTGTTTGTGATACAGGATCCGTGCAGGCCTGGTGTGCGTGAAGCTGTCCAAGCATGCCAGAAAGCTGGAATAAAGGTTTTGGATGCGCATACACTTCTAGTCCGTTCATGTTATAACATCGAAATAGCTATTCCTTTTGCAGGTTCGCATGGTTACAGGTGATAGCTTTTTTACAGCAGAAAGTATTGCTCGAGAATGTGGTATTCTTCTTCCTGGTGGACTTGTGCTTGAAGGGAAAGATTTTCGCCATTTTAACCAGCAAGAAATGATGGACATATTGCCCAGATTGGATGTAAGTTTATTTACAGTCCGATAACCTTGCTCTGGTTCAGGTTGTCAAAGTAGTAAATTATTGTTTTTAATATGTGCAGGTGCTTGCAAGATCATCACCTACAGACAAGTTACTACTGGTCAAAAAACTAAAGGAAATGAATGAGGTGGTTGGTGTTACTGGTGATGGAACTAATGATGCCCCAGCACTACGTGAAGTTAGTTCTTTTTTTCCAACCAAACAAAAGAAGAATAAACATCATGAACATTTTTAGTTTTGGCATCTGGTGTTATGGAGTTATACTTCTGGCATATTAATGGTCAATTTAAATGTACATCTGGCAGGCAGATATAGGATTATCAATGGGAATTACAGGAACTGAGGTCGCCAAGGAGAGCTCAGACATTATTATACTAGATGACAATTTTGCATCAATAGTGAAGGTAAAGAAGATGAATGTTTATAGGTTATCTATGTCTGTAACCTTGGCATTTGTTTCCTTTTCACAGGTCATACGTTGGGGTCGATCAGTTCATGCCAATATTCAGAAGTTTATTCAATTTCAGTTGACAGTTAATATTGTGGCCTTGGTCATAAATTGCATTGCAGCAGCAAGGTCCACATATATCCCATTGAACACAGTGCAGGTTGATCTCGAATTATTATTCGTGATGTGAGTATTCGTTCATGAAATTCTAAGAATGCACTCTTTGCTGCAGCTTCTGTGGGTAAACCTTATCATGGATACTATGGGTGCCCTTGCTTTGGCAACAGAGCCTCCATCAGATGAGTTAATGAAAGTAAAGCCCGTTGGTCGAAGGTAGCTCTTAATTTATTTACCAATCAATGAAGTCCATCCATGCAACTCTCTAATCATAGCTTTTTTCTTTTTGATGTTATAGCGGCCCATTGATAACAAGTGTGATGTGGAGAAATATTGTTGGTCAAGTATGATATACAGCATTTCTCCATGTTTCAAAGAAATTTGTATGAAAGTGATTTACGTGATGGTTCTATTTCTGCAGGCTTTATATCAGTTCCTCATCTTACTGTTTCTATTCTTCAATGGATCCAAATTTTTGAGGCTGAATGAGCATATAGCTGAAGAAAAGATACTATTAAATACCATTATCTTCAATTCTTTCGTTTTCTGTCAGGTTGCTATCTTATTATTAGCTTTTTGTCTGTTTACTATTGAAATATTATTCTCTCATTCTGCCTTATAATGGATAAATTGTTTCACAGATATTCAATGAAATCAATTGTAGAAAACCCGACAAATTGAATGTCTTTGATGGATTATTCAAGAATACACTATTCTGTGGAGTAGTATCAATTACAGCAATCGTCCAGGTAAATGTGATTGTTGCTTGTACATTTTTCCTGTGTTTCATGAAAGGAAGAAAAATTGTAAGCATATTTGTAGTAAAGGTAATGGATTATGGGATGAGGTGGAAAATATCATTGGGATCGAACTACCTATGAGGCTCATACAAAACAACAAACAAATAACTATAAAACTCATGAAAGACAACTTTTTTTGGGTAATACAAAGTTATGTATACTTGATTCTCAACCACAATCATCACTACAAACCAAAGACTAAAAAACAAAGAAACCACACTAATAAGTCAAATTTGCAGCAGAGAACTTTGAAAGTGTGCCATGGGGCAACGAACTAGAAAACGAATGACCAACTTTAAAAAAAAAAACTAGATATTCAACTAGAATTTTTTTGAAGATCTTGATAATAAATGTAAACAAGCAGGTCAACAATACCTTACAACCACCGCTGAGATCCCTCCAATATGCAAGCGCAAGCTGTCAATATTGAAAGCAAATACATGCAATAATCTTCCAATATTTTATAAATTTCCACCAAGATACTTTCAAAGTACTGATAGCATTGGAGTTCTCCACTCGATTGATAAATTTCAAAGAGGTCCTCTTGTACTGAGAAACTAAAGTTCAAGATCCTGGTAGCCGCCGATACTGAGACAACTTGCTTCTATTCACTATCTTGATACCATAGCTCTTGTTCCGCTCTAGATTATGGAGATGTTTGCACTCCCAGCGCAACATGTTCCCTTTTCAATGTTTGCACTCCCGCCTCAATACAATGCTTCTTCTGTGGTTGTACCCCTGACTCTAATGTCTGCACTAAAGCATCACGTGTTTCCACAGACATCCATTAAAGTCTGGAACCAAGGCCTGTATAAATTATAACACTTATATCCATCTCACAATAGGCCACAATCATAGGTGTGGCCATCATCCCTCCCTCAGATTGAATACTCTGTACGTGATTGCAACGCATAGGCGAAAAACACTGAGTCTAGAGCATTTTGGAGATTCTCCTGGTCTTGGAAGGTAAATGTATCAGACCTGCTTGTGCCGATCCTAAGAAGCCGATGCGGACCAAGAAGAGAAGTTGGCAAATCTATCGAAAACACCTGAATTAGCTTACCCCTGACCATGGAGTTGTGCGCTAGACCAAGCACTTGTGGGATGGGGGGCCTCCTGTGTGAGCAATGATTCCCTAGAAGGAGAGATTTTCCTATCCCTGCTCATCCTTACACCAAATCTCTCCTTATTAATGGCCCTTGTTTTCGTGGTGAGGCTCACTAAATCAAATCAGATGGGGCAGATACAAAATTTGAATCAAAATGGGCAAAGGCCAGGGCAAACCAAATCAAACTGTAAACTCCTAATCTAAAAGATCTGTAAAACAATATCCGATAGTGCAAATTCTGTACTAATCAACTGGCAAGATGTGACCCTACCAAAATCGGCCAAAAATTTGCTGTTTTGAGCCAGAAAACTTAACCAACCATGGGCATGTCATACCCCATTAGAAAGATGCCATCAAAGAACTTTCCAACGCAGTAAATCTCACCTGAAATGGAGTCCTGGAGCAAAAGTTATGGCAGAAAATGTGTTGCCAGCGAAAAACTACACTACATGCGCCTTTCAAGTCCTTCAAGTGCCCTTCAATCGCCCTTCAAAAGGAGAGGGGCAGTCTATTTTGCCAATATATTTATTTGTAGGGAAGAGTTACCAGAGGTGAGGTCATACATAAATATTTAGGTTACTATACATTTACCATCTTGTTATGCAAAACATCGACATCTTACACCTTCTTAAAGAACTAAGTTCCATAGCTTTGTGTCTATGCTCTCATCACACTTAATGCCTATTTCCTTACCTACGGGGTAGACAATCATTATGGGTGAGGACGGATTCGGACCCTCAGCATCTTGTCTCGTTGCCACATGCCTAATCCTCTGACAGGCCTGAATGCTCCTACCGATATGTATTATATATCTCTGCATGCCATGTTCTTTAGAACGGAGAACTTTAGGACCAACTGACGAGAACAACTAGCAACTCCCAAGGGGTTCACCTATATATATTTTTGATATGGCATCTTGTGGTCATAAAAGAATTCTTTATCTACCACTCTTCACAACAAAAAATCCTTCACATACATCCTAGTCATCTCCTATATTCATAACCCATAAGTATTTTTACATACCCCATATTTCTTACAACATATAGAATATTACTTAATTTATTGACTCTAGTAAAAATGTTGTTTATCATAAGATTAAAATAAGAATCTGGTTAAGAGTGAGGAACTCTCTATGTATCTCCTACGCAACTGAGAACAAATATGTGTATTTTGTAGTGTGTATATGTACGCAAGTAGTAATAAAAAAACTCATTTCTTCCATGTTGATGTTTTTTACACAAAACAAATGTGAACCCCCCCTTGTAGCAACTATTTTTTTTTTTAAGGACTCGAGCCTTTATTATCCAAAGAAAGATATAAAAAAGTACAATGGGGATTAAGAACTCAGTGGAGAAAATGTCCACCAGAGCAAAACCACCTCATTCGAATACAACATCTCAACAGTGTAAAGAACATGCAAACGCTCACAAGTAAGTATGAATCTGAAGATAATGCTCCCAAATACGGCTCTTCACCTCATTAGCAATTGGCGAGCACCTGAATGCCTTGACAATTCGTTGTTGGCTTCGAGAAGGACCTGTGCATTAGAGCAAGCAAGACCTTTCAATATGAGAAGATTCCTTCTTTTCCAAATGGACCAGATGATCCATGCAGAGGCCAAACGAAACGCTCTTTTCGCCAAATTTTTCCAGCTACTTAGATAGACTGCTAATAACACATGTTGGCTATTCAAACTGCAGTGAAAGAGGCCTTGAAGCCACAACCAAGCATGCCTAACATGGCGACACAGGAAGAAGCAATGCTCAATTGTCTCGTCCCTCAGTGCAC